>JANHGD010001088.1:251818-265339 GCA_027560375.1 Imantodes cenchoa
TTTGCCTCTTTTCCCTTTAACTGGTGTTACAGTAGAAGGAACAGATTTGTCTGAACTGAGGAGGAAAATAAGAGGTGGGGGAAATCTGTCTCTGCATACCAGCATCCATTGGTATTCATCTGGCTAGTGTCCCTATTAGTGTGTGAGAGAGTTGAGGGGTGTTTGGAAACTCAAACAGTATTTGCTGTATTAGCAAGAAGGAGACAGGAAGGAGCCTAAGCGTGGCTTAGCTCAACTGTTCTGTAGTAAAGCCCCTTGCTGCTGTGAAAGCAAAAGAGAAACTGAAACTCCTCTGCTTGTGTTTTGCATTTGGATCAGATTTCTTTTCAGGTGGGGAGGGGAAATAGAACTCCTTAGCATCAGTGCTTGTTAATAATAATATAAGAAATACTCATGTTCTGATGGTCATTTTGAAAAATCCTTTCTTAGTGAGCAACAGAAGCCAAGAGGAACATACGTGGCAAATTTCAAGTTTGTGGCTTCCCGATTCTGGAGATTTTGTGATCAATGCATGAGTGGTTTGTGTGTGTGTGTGTGTGTGTGTGTATGTGTGTATCTGAGAAATGCCATTAACAATTTGATTTAAATAAAATTTAAAAAACAATCACCCAGTCTTCTTCCTAGCAATTTTGAGTATAGCCAGAAACAGACTAATGATCTTGCTAAGTTATCATCACAGAGTTTTTATTAACATGAGATTAAAGAAGTACATGATGCCTAAAATAACATCATAGATTATACATTGAGCAAAAGGTTGGATTTCTTATTTTCCAAAATCCTTTTTAACTCTCAAAATCTTTAAATCTTTAAATACCATTCAACTTGCCATTGAACCAGTCTCTGAAATTTACTTAGATGAAGAATCCCAAAATGTCAAGCCAAACTCAAGAACATGTATCTTACCTGCGACATATACAGCTGCATAGACTATCTTCAGAGTAAGATGGGTGGCTTATAACTTTATAAATAAAAACATAAACAAATATCTGAGAGTTGAAATTAAGATTAAGTTTGCTAACATTTTAACAGACATAGTTAGTCTATATCTGAGTGTGCAGGACATCCCCATTAATGATATGCTTTTAATGGACTTTAAAGACCTACTACAAATGTTGATAGAATTGACATTTAAGAGTAAGACAGGCAATATCTTAATTTGACAAATAAATAATATATATATCAACATGCATATGAGGAAATTCAAACAGATCAATTAAAAATGAAATACTAAAAGATCACCTTTTTGTTGTTGCTTAGATTGTTTGGGAAGCAGAGGGTGGGTGATTAAGAGAGGATTTGACTTTGGAAGAGTATTTCTAGACCAGACCAGATGAATTTTCAAATTAACAAGGCATGCATTTAAATACATTGACAGGCCCAAACAAACACTGGGAAACTGGAAGGCTGAAAAGTCACTGCCTCTCGTTGTCCTACTGTCTTCCTTTTTTTTTTTTTTTTTGGCTGCTGTGTTGAAAGACACAAAATAAAATGGAGCAACATAACCTGTCTGAGTTTTATTCAAATCAGCCAATTAAAACATCAAGTTGAAACGTCCGTGAACATGGTATGGTCACTCAGGAATTAAAGCAGGAAGGCATCTGTCTGTCTTCACCACACAAGCATGATTTTTTTTTCCAAAAAAAGAAAAAAAATCCACTTCTGCAAAAACTATGACATGACATTACAGCCATGAAAAACACTCACTGAAATGTATCTTGACTGAAGGGCAGCTGTCATCGCCAAGTGGCTTTCTTATAAAATCAGATTGAACTAATCTCGGATTTTTCATTTCTAAAATGATGTTAAATGCAAAGAGGAAATTGTTGATCAAGTCCAGAAGAACCCTTAGTTTGCATTCTGAAAAATCTCTACTTTGCTCCTGGAATCTCTAATTAAATATGTCTCAGGCAAAAAGGGAAAACGTTATATGAGAGATCTTGAAGAACCTCTGTTAGAGGCTTGAGACCAGGTGGACAGTTTTCTAACTTCAAACAGGGCAAGTTTCCCACATATTTTTTCTATATAATATTTATTTATGTTTTATAGGAATGAGAAGCCAATTGCCCTCCAGGGGTTGTTAAGATACAATCTTCATCTTTATACCCAGAGATTATCTTTACTGGTTGAGATTTACGGAGATGACAATTTTGAAAGGGGTTTCATATGCACAATTAAGAGAAAGATTTAATATAGATAAAAAAGGTAACTGGAATTGAAGAACCTAACACGAAATTTGAAACTGAGCTATGTACGAATGATGAACGTGTGATTGCAAAAATGTATAAACTTGGTTGACATCTTTAACTTGTTCTTTTTCTATTTCAAAAGATTGCGCAATAAAATGGGCTAAGAAATTGGATTATAACATATCAATGGGAGAGAATGTGGGGGATTGAAATTCACACTGTATCATAATATAAGACTGAAGTTTTATAAAGCACCCTTGGTATATGTCACCAGAGAAATGAACTAAATTGTATAAAAGTAGCTCTGGTCAATGTTGAAAATATGAAAAACATGGACATTTCACAATCATAATGGACTAGTGAAAAAGCAAAAAAAGAAAAAGCAAAAAAAATTACATATGTTGATTGAAATAAATTTAAAGGGAAATACTAAGGTGAAGCAGAAATTTTCTCACTAGGACTTACAGACAATTCTTTAAAGAAGACTCATGAAACATTGATTTAATATATGGAAAGTGCAGCAAGGTGCATGCAGAACAATTGACAAATACTAACTAAAATACATAATGGAGGAATGGACTGTAAAGATGACAGAATTAGCAGAAATGGGGGGAAATGACCATTAAATGTTCTTGTTCTTGTTCCTATTAAAACAAACTATTGTTTCTTAAATAAAAACTGTCATAACTCTAGAAAAAAATGTTACTTGCTACAGCAAACCTATTTAAATTTTGCTCAAGCATACTGTGCATAAATGTTAGTTGTAATCAAATAATAAATCTGAGACAGTGGTGGAATGAAAGAATTAAAACATAGAATAAATGATAAATAATAATTTTCTAGAGTTGTACGACAGCATGTCTTGCTTTTTTTCCTGGATATTTCTTCTTTCTAGATTTAAAAAAAATCTATTGACACACACACACACGTATATGAGTATACATGTGTGTATGTATACTATCAATAAAATAATATCAAGGATTCTGTCATAGTTCAGTAGTGTTGCAAGACCTAATTATCTCTTCTTGATCTATCTTTTCCATGCACTGGTGTAAGGAACAATTTTAGTGGGCAGGAGAGAGGAGGAAAATGAAGAGACACCCATCGTGACCTTATAACACAAACTCTGCCCTGCTGTTGCCATTCTGGTGCCATAATGGTTAGGAACAGGTACCTGTGCAATGGGAATTGTAATTATAAAAGATGGTGCAAAGCGACTAGTGAGTCATGCTACAATGATGTTCCAGTAACGCAGCACAGCAGCAGCTCCTTTGCTTTTCTTACTATAGATAGGTGACACTGATGCATCTTTGTTGTCTGCTAAGTAGTAGTTTGGTACAAGCTGGACCTACCATTACTAGCTGCATAAGCATAAATGCATCTGCTGGAGAATCTTCACCATAAGCTGAACCACCGGTTGCCTTCCATGAACTTGCAATTTACAGATACAGATTAACAGAGTTGGAAGAGACCTTGTAGGTCATCTAGTCCAACCCCACCCAAGCAGACCCAACACCATTTCTGACAGATGGCAGTCCAGTCTCTTCTTGAAAGCTTACAGTGATGAAGCTCCCAGAACCCCCGAAGGCAAAGCTCTTCCATTGGTTGATTGTTCTCACTATCAGAAAATTTCTCCTTATTTCCAGGTTGAATCTCTCTTGTTCAGTTTCCATCCATTATTCCTTTCTGGCCTTCATCTGTACAGCCCAGCCTTCCCATATGGGTGAAAGGATGCCAGGATGCTAGGCATCAAGATCAGGAAATGACTCTAGAAAGAATACCATCAACCACCCCCCAAAATGATTTGGAATATTGCCTTCTCAGAAAACATGGAGAAGGACAGGAGATGAACCTGCCTATCGGAGGACAGAAGGAGCCTTATCAAATGGCACTTGCTGTCATAGTGCATACAACTAATGGCTTGGTCTGATCCTTCCAAATGTCATGGCAGGAGGAGCAAAAACAAACACAATCAAATGTGTCACACCATTGGATAAAAAAAGAAACAATATTACAAGCTATCCCCTTTTTCAGAAGTTCAAAGAAGCTCATTTTACCGATGTGCCGTATATTGGGAAGCTATTAAGGACAAAAGTGTCAGTTAATTTGTTAAGATGTGGAAGAAAGTGGAGAAAGTGGCAGCTTGAATTGCATCTGGGCTAGTGGTGAAGGCACCAGGCTAAAACTAGGAGACTGTGAGTTCTAATCCCACAATAGGCATGAGAGCCAGATGGATCCTCCTAGTATCCCCACAACCATCACTCTGTGAGATGGGTTGGGATGAGAGAGAGAGAGAGTGACTGGCCCAAGGTCACCCTCAAGGTCACCCTACTAGCTTTCATGACTAAGGCAGGACTTGAACCTAGTGCCTAACTCCTTTTGGGGTTAGGCAGAGGTTTTGAAAGTCATTTAATGATTTATGTAATTCATCTGATTTTACGAAAGCCAATAGGACAGTTCTTTAAATCTCTGCTGTTCCTGAGCGCAACTTAAAGTACATTGCTAGGTAATTAATGTCTGCAGTAATTATATTTTCTTTTCTGCAGATTAAATGTTTTAATTGAATGTCATTGGGGGAATGACATTGTAGCTTGAAAGTTAAAATAAACTGTTTTAATGTTTGGTCTAGATACCTTTGTATTTACTAAACAGCTACATTTTCTTACACAAAGCATTGATATGTCTTATTTTCCTAAAATATGTATAGTTTAAGCATGTAAAACACATCTATGGATGCTCAATTAGAAAAGTATCAACCATAAATTCAGTATAGTTGATAATGATAATGAACTCTGACCAGTTCGCTCCCACAGAGAGGGGCTCCTCCGGGTGCCAACTGCCAAACAATGTCAGCATGCGGCATCCAGGGGGAGGGCTTTCTCTGTGGGGGCGCCCACCCTATGGAATGAGCTCCCCCCAGAATTGAGAATGATCCCGGACTTGAGAACATTTAGAAGGGAACTTAAAACCTACCTCTTCCGGCAGGCCGGGCTGGCTGATTAAACTATCAATTTTAATGGGGTAAAATTTTATGGGAAATGAATTATTTTAATTGGCAGCCTTTTATATATATATTTAATAAGGGTTTTAAATTATTACTGTTGGATTATTGTATTGTTTTTATGACTTTTATTGGCTGTAAACTGCCCTGAGTCCTTAGGGAGAAGGGCGGTATAGAAATTGAACTATAAATAAATAAATAAATATGAAAAATTTACCTATATGATGTCTCTATGGAAATGTTCAATCATCCAGGTCATGGTTGTCCCTAAGGTGCTTTTTTCCAAAAACTTACTTTCTTCTCAAGAAATTCCAGTTACCTTTTGGAAAAGCACCTTTGGGATTACCTATATAATATTTCCCATTATCTAACATCATTCAGAAGCCGTTAATTATGTGGTATTTGTATGAAAATGAGAACAGATTTTTAAAAAATCTAAATACTATAATAATGGGTAAACACAGCAAAAATGGTTGTGTTTATTTAACACCCTCTTACTTCTGTTAAATAATGCAAATTATTTTTATTATATTCGTCAGACTTCACCTTAATTGTGTTTTACTAGTTGAAGCTGGCTGGCTGCTGAGCACTGAGAAACAAATTCAGTGCTCATAGAAATAGAAAACTGTACATTATATGTTTGGTATCTGGCTCTGGAGGATAAACCTCATGTCGCGTGGGTGGCTTAGAAATGGAATAATAGTGATTTATCCTGTTTCCCAGACTGTATTTTCATTTGGCTATATAAGGAGAACACAAATATATACACACACCGGTACAGTATATGCCCATTAAAGCATGTGATGAATGTTCTTGATGAAAGCCCACTTAAAGGATTCTGAATTCAAAACTATAGGACGGGAAGGTTTTTCACTCCTTAAAAAAAAAATTGACTATGTCTGTAGAGGGTGCTAAAGCTCTTTACAGCTCATCCCACTGAAGAAAAAGGTGCGAGCTACTTCTGGCATTTACACAACAACAACAACAACAACAACAACACACACACACATGTTTCTTCTGCCATGAGTGGGGAGTCATAAAAACAATTTATTGTTTCATAATCACACTTTTGGCGTAATGAACTTATAGTTTCCCCCTACCCCTCAACATTTTCACTCCTTCTTCGAAGACTATAGAAACATCTTAGATTCTTTCAGTTTTTAATTTGTTTTCTGGCTTTTTACATAGGAGGCCTACCCAATCCAATAGCATTTTAGAAGTAAAGTAAAATTCTACTACTACAGTCAAGAAAACTTTCGACAGTCTTAAATAATTTTTGGTTTGTTTTCTTTGTTTACACATCACGGCAGTTTAATGGCCTTGCTTGATTTCAGCCATAGTTTGAAGCTTTGGGGACAGTATTTGTAGATATTTGGAGGTAGGAGAATTAATTTTGTTGATTATATTTATTTAGTGGCAAACTTTGTGTACAATAAATGTCTGTAGGTATTTAAGTATAAATAGAAGACTTGCTTTTTGCCTTCACAGCTTGCCATAGAAAATGGAACTAATACAGTCCATTTCTCAATGCTTCTACATTTTATCTCTCTATAAATATAATATTACTGAACCAAGAGCAGCTAGCTAGTAAGGTTCTGGTAATTTAATACCCATTTTGAGTTAGTAGGAGTGTTGGTGACAATCCCAAGATGGGTTTGTTTGGACTTGTGTTAAACAGCAATCCATTAAAAACAACTTGAAAGAAATAATCCATCCAAAATTTTAAAAATTAAAGCATGCCTAAATCCTGGTTCCAAGTTCTCCATAAGAATCACAGTTACGCTCCGCAAATGAAGGGGGGAAAAAAAACCCTGATGTAATTGAGTTTATAAAAGTAAGTTTGTTTTTTTAAAGAAAAGGTACCACATGTTCCTTTCAGGATGCAAGCCAAACAATTGCTATTACATTTAAATCACGTTCTGACACAAGGCTGTAGCAGTAAACCTGTTGGAAAGAAACAGAAGTCTTGTTGCGGAATTCAACTCCATTAAGAAAGCCCCCGTGTGTTTGAACTTATCATTCCCCATTTGCTCCGAGATGTTTTTCTTAGCTCCTTTTGCGGGGAAAACAAAATATTCCTTTTTCCACCCCTCCATAATCAATCTGTCTTGCTCCAGAGCAAATGAGCTTTCAATGAGCGGACTCCTCAGCTTAATCAAGCCAGCTACCGGACAATTCAGCTGTTAGTCATCAGCCAGCCAGCTCTGACAGCTCTAAAAATTTGGCTCTGCAGAAGCCAGCACAGAGTCTTGGACACCTTCAGAATACTAATTGACATCTGGGTTTGGCTTTGCTTATTTTTTCTGTGGAAAGAGCCATGCAAACACTGGGCAACTGGCACACCGCTTCAGTATCCTGGAGCTTTCATTCAGGATGCAAGATTCATTACCTTTCTCCCACCCCCTCCCCTTGCTTTGCTTTCTCTTCTGTGTGTGTGTGCCCACACAAGCCTTTTCAGCGCTATTTTTCAAAATTAAAAACGAGAACAAGGCCCGCCTCGCAATAAATATATCAACCGCTTGGAGAGGTCTTCCTTTTAACTTTGTTTGTTTTAAAACAGTCTTTCTGTAGCTCATGATTTCTCACGTCTTGATGAACTGGGAAAGAGTTCTCCGCTGTTGAACAATTTGCTTGCTTGTCATTTCGCCACTCTGTCAGGAATCTGTGTGTGTGCTTGCATTGCCATAACTTAAATAGGAGCTTGCTTTCTTTTTCTTTTTTCCCCCCTCTATGTATTATTAAGTTACTTTTTCATTATGAAACTGTTTTGGATGTGTTGTAAATTTCCAGGCATCCTGTGTGCTGCTATTAAAAATGATTTCAACAACGAAATCCAAGTTTAAATCCACTTAATTTTTAGTCCATATTTTTCATCTCAACCATAAATGCTAATCCCTGATTCAGCATAAAACATTGAATTAATACATTGCTTTTCCAACCTTACCCAGCCAGGGATAAAAGCAAAGATCAAAATTTGGTGACAGAATATGGAAAGATCCGATCAACTTACTTAAGTGATCTATCAATGATCTTTGCTGATAGGTATAGTTCGACTTAGCTAATTGGAAAGTCAGTGGATGTATTCATTTAATAAAGAAAGAATTAGTGAACCAGTTTGGCATAGGAATTAAGCACAATACTGGAAACCAAGAGACCATGAATTCTAATCTGCCTCAGGCATGAAGCCAGCTGGGTGATTTTGGAAGAGTCATTCGCTCTCATCTCTAGGAAGAAGATTTTCAAAGGCACTTTTGAAAATCTTGACAAGATAAATACCAGGACTAATCCAGTTGACAGAGATCAATATTGAGTTTAAGAGTTTTTTTAAAAAATCTCAAAGCATTAATGGGAGGAGGGCACTCAATTTGAATTGCCCTTCAGTTACCCCTATATCAAATGCTAGGTCTGATTTGACTGGTGGCTTTGGAAAATCATCGCACTGACAAGATTAGATATTTGGTGGATTGGGATCTTCTGTGTAGCCCTGAGGAAATTTTGGTGAGATCCACAGCTCTAAAATAGCAACAAACTGTGGCAAAAGTTCAACGGTATAGAAACAGAACAAAAAGCAAATGTTGGTGTTTTGTAGAGAGAGTTTGTTCTACCATTAGAGAAAATGAGGTATGGAAAATGAAAGAAATTCTACTCTTGTACTCCAAGCAATGTAGGACCTTCACCAATGACATGGTGACATGATAGCAGTGTTCCAATATTTGAAGGATTGCCACAAAGAAGAGAAGGGTCAACCTATTCCCCAAAGCACCAGAAGGCAGGACAAGAAGGAATGGATGGAAACTTATCAGGGAGGGAACCAACCTAGAACTAAGGAGGAATTTCTGACAGTGAAAACTATTAACCAGTGGAATGGCTTGCCTCCAGAGGTTGCGGATGCTCCATCTCTGGAGATTTTTAAGAAGATCTGGAATGGTATAAGGGGAACCTTTTTTTCCTCAAGTGCCAAAAGCGCCTGTGCACATGCTATCGTGCATGCGTAAATGCCCACATGCATACGGCCTCCCCCACCTCCTCGGAGGTGGCCCATTTCCCAACTTTTGGGGGCCCAGTAGGCCTGTCTTTTGCTCTCCCCAGGCTCCAGGGGCTTCCCAGGAGCCCGGGGAGGGCAAAATCGCCCTCCCCCATCCCTCCAGAGGCCCTCCGGAAGCCGAAAACGCCTTCCCAGAGCCTCTGTGCAAGCCAAAAATCAGCTGGCCTGTGCGCACATGCACGCTGGAGCTGAGCTAGGCCAATGGCTCACATGCTGGCAGATATGGCTCTGCGTGCCCCTTGTGGCACGCGTGCCATAGGTTCACCATCACTGGTATAAGATCTCCTGCTTGAGCAGAGGTTTGAAGTAGAAGACCTCTAGAGTCCATTCCAACTCTGTTATTCTAAACAATGTGTAAGCCAGTTGGCTTTTAAAAATGAAAAGCGAGGGTAATGCACCATCTTGTGCTTCATCGCAAGCAAAAACAAAAAAACAAAAACAAAAAACCCACCGTCCTGGAGACTCCAGCATAGAACCAGTGTGCCAGAAATGTTTGCCTCCCAACCTTTGGCACTGTTCTGTTTTTAATAATTGGAGCTAGTTATCGCAGCATTAAAGCATCTGTTCCCTTCCGAAGCATCTCTCAGCTGCCTGTCTAGTGCTGAGTAGGTGCCAACAACCATTTTGTTCAGTTAGAATAGAAGGGCTCTTGCCTATGGAAAAAGTCACTTTTCCACTTCCAGAAGCAGCAGATAGATTTTACTATGTTGTGTGGTTCCAGCAGAGCAGGCAAAAAGGGGCTGGGAAATTGGAGAGGCTTGGAAAGTTGGAAGTTAATGCAGATTTCCCTCCAAGTGCCTCTTTTTTTACTGCTTCCATCTGAGAAAGACTGAAGATCTAGGAATATGATTAGGCACTAGGAGAACTCCTGCTATTAAGACAGGTAGCTGGTTTTTTTTTGTTTTTTGTTTTTTTCAGAATTATTAAGAGGTCACTCATCGTGGGAGCAACACGGAGAGAGGTCATTTGATTTTTTTTTCCTGAGGAAGAGAGAGAGAAAAAAGTTTATATATGTATAAGAAGAAGAGGTATGGTTTGTGGTGTGTGAATTGTTCTTTGGGGGATATATATTCTCTGAATTTATATGTGGGAGAAAGAATACAATATTTTCTTTCTATGTGCTTCGGAAAGAGAGAGTTGACAGTTGTGGGATCTAATCTAATGTGATGCTGGCTGCTGGTAGGTCTTTTTTGTTAAAAATTACTATGGGGCTCATTCTAATATTTCCGAACCACATCATGAACATGCCCCAGTAATTGACGCGTCCTCATAACGTAGCCTTTACTCGCCCATATTCATGCCTGAGGTAGCTTAAAGCCATCATAGCTATTCCAGCTTTAAAGTGATATGTTCCCTCTTATTCCAACACACTTTTGCTATGAATTCAATCTAGTACGCTTTAATAAAGATGTGGCTGCTGACGCAATAGAGGTGGAATTTGTTCTCTTCCCATTGGCCACTTTGGACTGCAGCGGATGGTTAAAGACGCTGAGCTTGTCAGCTGCAAAGCTTGGTTTGAGATCCAAGTGCTGCATGACAAGGTGAGCTCCTGTTACTTGCTCCTGGCAACCTAGTGGTTCTAAAGTATGCAAATGCGAGTAGATAAATAGGAACCACTTCAGTGGGAAGGTAACAGCATTCCATGCACCTCAGTATATAATCATGCTGGCCACATAGCCACATAACCATGGAAAAGTCTTCGGACAACGCTGATCCCTCAGCTAAGAAATGGAGATAAGCCCTGTCCCCCAGAGTTGGACACAACTGAATAGTTGAATATCTTTAGACTTCTGTGGACAAAATCCATCTTGTCCAGTCTCTGGTCTATGATGTTTTCCTCACTTCTCTTGCTTTTTTCAGCCTCTCCCTTGAGAAATAATGGATTCCATGGAGTACTTTGGGAAGTTTTATAAGTTTGGGAATAAAGTTGTATAGGTTTTCCCTGATTGTCTACTTTGACTCTTTCTGGTCAGTTGCTGTGTTCTCAGATATCATTAATACACAGGGGAATTAATTATATTACACATAATATGTGTATTATGAGGCAAGGTGGCGCAGTGGTTAGAGTGCAGTACTGCAGGCCACTTCAACTGACTGCTAGTTCAGGAGTTCAGCAGTTCAAATGAAGTGGTATATAAGTCTAAGTGCTATTGTTATTGCTAACTTTGTGTGTGTATGTGTGTGTGTGTGTGTGTGTTGACATGTATCACTTTACACATCTTTGTGAGATCTGCATCTTCTACTTTGGAGTCTACTCCCAGTGTTTGAGGAGAATCTTCACAATCTTTTTAAAAAGTTTTTCCCCCTGAATAGTTTGGTTGCATGACTGCTCACCACTCATTCCTAATTCATTTGTATATATGTTAAAAAGCAACTTTTTTTGCATGAAAAGTAAACTTCTAGAAAGCTTATGATGTTACCTAGCTTGCTAATGAACTGAGTTCAGAGAACACCAATGATCCCACAGTTTCTAGAAAACAATTGACTATAACTGCAGGAAATTTACATCTTTACTTGACCATTTCTGCTCCATCTGTGTCTAACCAATCACGGCCTCAGGCTGAAAAATAGACAAAGCTACTACACTGGATGCTAAAAAATAATGTTTGTATTTTTCTTTCTTTATGAATTTTGTATGCTTATGCATTTAACATTCCTTTTTGACAGCTAGTTTAATTATTCACAATTGTGTCATCAGGAGTGTTTTTTAAGAAATACCATTTAAATTATCAATATAAATTCTCAATCCCTATAGTGTCCTAAAAAGGTTGCCATTTAATGTTGTTGGAAATAAATGGTCAATTGCTTTTAAATATTCAGGTGGGTATTTTCAGTTGTAAAATGAATTGTACAGGCATTAACAAGATGGAGCTGGGTGAGGCCGGCGGCTACATATACGTTGGATGGACCAATGGAAATCACTAAAGCCAAATAAATACAGTGTTTGTGGTGCAGCATGCATGTAGTTCCAAAAAAACCTGCTGCAGATCATATAAAACCCATATTTCATTTTGATCTCCTTCAAGGAAAGAGAAAAAATAATCAAGCATATTACCTGGATTTGGTTTCTGAGCAATGACATTAAATATATATATAAATAACAAAATAGGTGAATGCCTGAAACTTTGTATATGGAACTGTATATCTCCAAAACTGAAGAATTTGAACTGAAGCCCATTATGATACAAAAAGAAATATTGGCACAGCATAGCTCAGCATGACAGCTGCTCTTCTCTGTATTGCTTTATTGCACAACAGGAATGTACTGGCATGCACAGCTGACATAAAATACAGTGTAGTTGCATGGTCAAGTATCCTCAACATTAGTCTATTCTCTGGATTAAATTTAAGGGATATCCAACACTTGTTCTCTGTTTTGCAACTCTCCTATACTCAGAAATATACCACACAGGGATAATCACTAAATTTAGAGAAGGGGTCCTGCATTATTTCAACTCTAATTTTATATGATCCGTTCCACTGACCATATTAGCTTGGATAATCCATTTAGAACCATATTGTTGAATTATTATCTGGCATCTTTGATTACCAGTTTATGAGAATCCTATCAAATCAATAGTCTAGTTTGTAATTTCCACCATCTGCAAAAATAATAATAATAATGGCAGTACAATGCAAAGGCAGTGTAAACTGTAAAGTTGTAAAAATCAGTCTGGGGATTCAGTTAAAAAGTGATTTGATTGAATTGCTGTATTGAATTGACTTTCCAAAATATTGAATTGAATCAAATCAATGTTCTCAATCAGTCTAAAATGCTGAATGAGGTAGAATCAGGGATCCAAATCAAAATTTGGTGATCAAATTTTGGTGGTCAATCTGTATATCTCTAAAAAAAACCATGAATTATGAATGTATGATCTTCATTTTTAATCTTTTTCACATCACACCAATATTTATTGAAGTCAGTAATCATTTATTGACAATTTACTGGAGTCATTCTATTCTAAGGTAATTCAAATGCTTATTTCCATTTGTTAGATCACCCGCCGTTTATTTTAATTAATCTTATTTTCTGCTTGAAATTATAGTTAAATATTTATAAATTCTAAACTAAATTGAAAGTCATGTTCTTCTAAGGCATATTGGAAATTTGATTCTGGACATTCTTTGTGGCTCTTTAACTAACTGAGGTTGTCTTGAATTGGCCCAGAAATTGTACTGCAAATATTTTCACAAAATTAAGGATGAGCAAAAGGATATTTGGCCAATACAATTAATTAGACAGATTTCCACCCATGTTTAGATTGGACTGCCGGGTGTTTGTGTGG
>JANHGD010001089.1:83128-94411 GCA_027560375.1 Imantodes cenchoa
AACCAACTGGATTGGGACGGGTGACGTCACCAGCGGGCCGCTACCAGTGCGGGCGCACTGGACCGCACTGGTAGGAACCCGCCCCTGCTTCAAGTTAAGAATGTGTTGAATTCAAAATTTTTTGGTACCTCTATGCTTGTAAATCCAACTCCTTAACAGATGAAATTAATCTAATGTATTGCACACCTAGTTATTTTTCTCCTTTCATAAATTGTATTTTGTGGTTTTGGATAAAGTGAGCCTATAGTTGTATGCCGCTTTTAAAAAAAAAATAGATAAAACCTTACTGCCAGAGTTTCCACCTCTTCTTTCAAATTAACCAGCTTACTTAGAAATGAGATGCAGCTTTTTCTTCAGCAGATTAAAAACTTATTAAAGAGTTACCCAGTGGTGCCACAGCTATCGTTAAAGCTCCCAATGTTTCCATTATGCTCGGCTTATATTATGGTGGGCTAAAGACTGGAATACTAATTGCTAGCTTTGTGGCTAATTAATATTTTTCTCCCTAGAAAGGACAGGGAGAAAATGTCCCTATGCACATTAATCTGGATTGTGTATTGCATCCCTTAAACCAAGGAGTGTAGGAAGCTACAGACGTTATTTGAGATTCCAGATATTTGAAACCAAGGATTTGGAAGAAGGAAAGGCTTGCTGGACTTTCATCTTTACAATAGCCAGGTATCCTGTGGCAGGTAGTTTTCTGAGAATATACCGGACATTTACCAAGATCACATGTTAGAATCTTGAATTACACATAGAAAATATAGTGATTACTGCAGAATGCTTAGGTAAATTGTCCCAAGAGCATGTTCATAGGAATCAGTATGCTTCCTTCTTACTGGTTTTCCAGTTTATATTCGACATTCTTAATTGCATGTGCTAAAGACTGTTTTTCCCCCTCACTTCCTCAAAATGTGTATTTTATAAAGCATTTTAAAAAGTCTTGTTGCTACTTTGAGATGTTTCTAATAGTACTAGTGTCTTCCTTTTGTGTTCCAGTGGTCTCAGCCTGGGCACACAGTCTATCTATTAACATTCAAGCAATTAAAAGGAGTGATCAGCCTTCCTAGGAAGAGTATGTTCAGTCATTTAAGGCTGTATCTAAAATACACACTACATACAACTATGGAAAGACCTTTGCTGTTTCTTTAGTTCAGAAATATCAAAGGGAAGAAACAGCAGAGACAGATATTCAACAGCGATAACATTCCTAAGTCAGGGGCATGAACAAATATTCTCCAATGATAATATGTGACTGGATGAATATTTCGGAAGGGATGTATATTTGGTGGAACATCTAATTTCAGAAATTCTGAAAGATTTAGCCCAAGAAATCAAGTGATGGAGAAATAAATGAAAAAGAACAAGTGCAAATTACAGAGGGCCCACAACTGTTTAATGAAGCAAACAAATATACTAATGGATATAGTATTAATTAACACATACCATACGGCAAATGATGGACTTGCAAATTGAGATGCAATGCAATAGCACTGTAATATTTGCATTAGTGGTGGGTTGCTACTGTCTCAGACCGGTTCTGCGAACTGGTAGTGTTGGGAGATTCCACCCACCTGCCCAGATATGATCAAACAGGCAGAAGCTTTGCATGCGCGCCAAGCGCGTGCACACCCCCACGCACTCCCATTCCCGAACCGGTAGCAAAGGTAAGTAGAACCCACTAATGGTTTCCACCAGGGAGCAATAGAGGATTTGGGTTGACCCCAGAAATTTTTATAAGGGATTATATAATAAATTATTTTAAAATGGCTGTAAAAATCTGTATTTAGATAATTCCAGTTGAAATGAATGACTTTCCTTCTGAACAGGGAAATTGACACATCACCTTTCAGATTAATTTCCTTCTGCAGGCTCTAGACATTTGCTAAAATGTACTATGTTTTCATTATCTCATATTAAGGAGAAGCTCCTATCTATGTCGGGTGAACAAGGCTCCATCTAAGAATAATGTATATAGAATTATCTGGAACCAAATAGGAAACCTAGCTCACCAACACTGGAGAAACTGCACAAATTGGGGAAAAGAGCTGTCAGCTATAACCAGTTTGGCTTTGTGGTTAAGGATCAGCCAGAAACTAGGAGACTGTGAGTTCTAGTTCCACCATAGGCATGAAAACTGATTGAGTGACTTTAGACTGGTTATTCTTTCTCAGGCCAACTTACCTCACAAGATTGTTGTGATGGGGAAAATAAGAGGAGGAAGGAGTATTAGGTATGTTCATCACTTGGAATTATTTATTATTATTGATAAAAACAATAAAGGCAGGATAAAAAATAAAAATACAGAGAAAGTGGAATTTTATAAAATTCCTATGTGATTCCCCCAGTGTGCTTTATTCCAGACACTGTATATTGTCTTGCAGAACAGGATAAAGTCCCTTCCCTTCCGTTCCCCGCAATACCCTTCCCTTCCCTGCCCTACCCTACCCTACCTTTCTGGTAGCAGACAATGATGTAGTACTGCACATGGCTGTTAAACAAGTCAAATGAGGGTTAAGGGCTATTGGCCACCCACAATTTAACCAGGGATGTGCCTCCATGTGGAAGGCTTCTTTATGGCCCTTCTCACATGAGATAAAGTTATTTCTATTCACCGAAGTTTTACTTCGATTAAAAAAAATTCTAAATAATATGAATACATCCTGGCATTTTAGGGAAGAAAAATAATCAGGTTCTCAAGACTTGTGTTTGTATATTACATTCTAAATAACTGATTTTTAGTTTTTATTTTCCCTGTTAGCAAGGATATTTTTATGCTCTGTTTTATTGTTCATTTTATGCTTTAATTATTGTACTTTTTTTAAGCATTGTGTGTTATTTTTTGTATCATTCAGAGAGTAGGGGTAGCCATACAGCAATAATGAAGTAAATAACCCTAATTAGTAACATTATGGATAGTTTCCAAGGCCAAAGTATTCAAGATGCTCTCTCTCTTGAATAATATCATTTAGATCTGGGTCTCTAATGTGGTACCCAAGGTGTCAAAGTTCATTCAGAACCAATGCTGGCTGGGGAAGTCTAGGAGTTGAAGTCTGCAAGTTGCCAAGGTTGGACATCCCTGTTCTAAGATGAATTTCTAACCAAAGAGTGGTCACTTTGAGTTACTGGGCACATTTGGAATATTGAGGATACATTATAGACACTCCACAAAATGGCTGCTGGGAGCCCAGTCAGTTGTAAAAGTTACCAAGCACTGGTATGTCAAAATACAACTTGCCACCATCCACACTTTTATTTCTTCTTTTGGTAGAAGAAAGGATATTCTACACTTGCTGGATGGGTAATTCTGAGAATTGAATTCCACAAGTCTTAAAGTTGCCAAGATTGAACACCCCTCTCTTAAAGCTTTGGGAAGGTTCATTGAATTAAGAAATCCTATTCTAGACAATGCTTTCTAAAATGGAGTTATGGGACACGAGAATGATGGCCTAAGGAGTGAGACCATTTGGAAAGGATTTTTTGTTTCTCAGACAGAGATATAGGCTGGACAGCAGGCACCATTTGAAGAAGAGGGTCAAATGATCTGTTGTCTATAATGTATATTAGCATGACCAGTAAATCTGGAAAGCTTAGCCATAAAAAATTCTTCCTATTATCTAAAAGAACAGATAACTGTGGTTCAGCAAGAAATTTGCAGCTAATGGTTTGGAATCCTCTATTCTTCCGATTGGGATTGTAAATATGTCAATCATTTTCCCCCAAATGTCATTTGTTCTCCTCTTTCCTTGCTGTATTGATGCCTTAATGCACCTCTCGACTCTGCCTTATCTTATATTCTAATTGAAAAAGGTTAGCCCTCTTCAGAAGTACAGCATGGTCAAATCTACCAAGAGTTTTCTATAAGAACAGTTTTGGTAGACGGAAAGATGTCCTTGTTTTATTGTTTCTAACAATGTAATCATGCTTTAATGGGCTCCATGCTTTCTTGTAATTCTCAAATCACATGACGCATCTAAGTTTTAAGGGCCTTCCAGAAGGTTAAAAAAAAAGGTTGGGATGGATTTGGACAATCGAAGCACAGTTGCAAGACGTTACTTTAAGAGTGCACTTTCCCCTGTCTTGTTATTATTGTCTTTTTAAATGTAGTTTTTAATTTTGAATTGCCCTTATAGGTAGAATGTTATTATTTCATTTATGTTTTAATTATGTACACTACCCAGAGTCACATGAAAGTGAGACGGGTGACTATATAAATTTTTTAAACAAACAAATGAGCCACAATGGTTAGAATGCAGCTAACTCTGGCCACTGCCAGGAGTTCGATCCTGATCAGCACAAGCTTGACTCAGACTTCCATCTTTCCGAGATCAATAAAATGAGGATCCAGATGCTGGGGCCAATATGCTGACTCAATATAAACCACGTAGAGAGTGCTGCAAAGTACTATGAAGCGGTATATAAATCTAAGTCCTATTGTTATTGCTAAATGTCACCCTGAGGTTTCACAAAATCTTGCGTAAAAACCAGGAAACTTTCTTTTAACCCTTTTCATTATTTTTATTTTACGTTGAGAGGTCATTTTGAAATATGAACTGAGGATGTCTGCAACTGCTACCATAAGCAAACAGGTTTGGTTCAATCACATTTTCTTGGAAATTACCTTTTAACTAGTAAATTCACAGTGAGTGAGGGCTTTTCTTTTCTTTAACAGGTAGAGAGCAAGTGGACTTAGTTTCTGCATACTTTTTGGCCAAAGGGGTTAGCAAGTAGGACTAGAAAATATTCAGGTTTTTATCTAGCCAGCTGACAATGCTGTCTCCATTCACTCATTCACCATTTCAATATTCTATTGTTACTGACTGACTGACTGATTTATTTATTTATTTATTTATTTATTTTGTCAAAAACATGTACAAGATAGCAGGTATTGGTATAAACATAAACATAAGCAAAGTAGGTACAGGTAAATTAGGACAATAGGACAGTAAGACAGGGACAGTAGTTACAATGGTGCGCTTATGCATGCCCCTTACAGACCTCTTAGGTATGGGGTGAGGTCGAATGTAGACAGTCTAAGGTTAAAGTTTTTCGGGTTTGGGGAAGAAACCACAGAGTCATTCCATTCCATTCCATCACTCTTTTACTAAAGTCGTATTTTCTGCAATCGAGTTTGGAGCAGTTTACATTGAGTTTAAATCTATTGTGTGCTTATGTATTATTATGGTTGAATGTGAAGTATTCATTGACAGGTAGGCCATTGTCGTAGATGATTTTATGAACTACATTTAGATCATAATGAAGGCAACATAGCTTTAAGCTATCTAAGCCCAAAATTTCAAGTCTGGTGGAATAAGGTATTCTGTTGCACGCGGAGGAGTGGAGGACTCTTCTTGTGAAATATTTTTGGACTCTCTCAATTGTATTAATGTCTGAAATGCAGTGCAGGTTCTGACTTGCTTTGGGTTTCCTCCTATACATTTTCTGCAAAAGGATCCCCTCCAGTCTGCTGTTATATCATTGAACACACATGGTGCCATTTTGACTGCACAGAGATCCACACGCTGAAAAACACGATTGTTATCAAATTCGAAGATATCACCCTGGTGATTGCTAGAAAATTGCCATCTTGCATTTAAGTTTCAAGGTATTTGGTGCTTCCCTTCCCTTTGGGAAACATACATAGTTTTCAAACTCCTTGCAAAGTAGTAATGGAGCGTAGCAATTAATAATCCTAGTTTAATTTGGGAGCCCTATCGAGACATCTTCTGTGGTCTCTCTGGAGAAAACAGTCACAATTAGCACTACCATCAACATATTATTTAAAATACATCGGCATCAGGAATGAGAAGGAACTAATGGAAATTGCCTTTAAAACATATTTGCTTTCTGTTTGTTTTGCAAACATCTGGTGGTGCAAGTCCCCAAGCACATTATTGCTTCTACTTTCTGTTTTGCAAAACAGAAATTATACAGAAAATGTTAAGAATGTATTTCCTATAGTCAAGTTTTTGTTCCCATCTTACAACCTTGAACTGGCACTGTTACGTTACAAGAGGTAGAAATAGATGTTTATGAAAATGTGTGGGATGTATGAAATATGCTGAACTGTTGCTAATTCTCACGAGGTTTAAAATGAATTTATACATGGGGATTTGTTTCTAATCCCCTTTTTTAGGATTCTTGATTTGATAGAATGAAAGCCTTCATGAGTGTAGGATTTGTCAACTCCATCCACCAAATTATCTCTTCTTCATGGTGTAGAATAGAGAAGCTCACATGGTGGTCTACTTCCCATCTCTCTTCTGCTGCTATTTATGTACATAAAAGTGTTATGGCTGGAATAACTAAAGGCTGCTCCTTTTGGGACCGTTGATGCTAATTCTCCATAATATCATTAGCTATAGTCATGTTAGCTAGATCAGGGGTCCACAACTCCTTAGCTGTGGCCCGGTATCATTCGGAACTGGGCTGCAGAAGTGGCAGGAGAGCGTGCGGGTGCATGCAGCTCCACTTGCCCAAGCAGCTCCATATGTGTGAGCAGCGGCCACATGTGCCCGCCACTTGGGCAAAGGAGCTGCATGTTCACGCTTGCTTGCCTGCTGCTCACATGGAACCATCCCCTCTCCCCCTTGCCAGTCTGCAAAAGTAGAAAGGTAGGGGACTATTGAGATAAATAATGTAGTTCATGTAAATTCTTCCCTGTTCTTCATATCTCCCTCTCTCTTTCCTGACTTTGTGTTGTTTTTGCTATCCGTTTTTAATGAATTAATTAAACTAATTAATTAATAGGCTGCCAATCTCACCTGGAGTTGATATTAATAAATAAACATCAATCTATATTTCGGCTAGCTGAATTGACTGGTGTCCGTGTTTCTCTGATCTGGTTATAGGGATGGACTGGGAGATAGCTAGATGCAAACTATATTGGAAACAGTAATTTTCTGACACTGAGTGCCCTTTAAAACCTCAGGTGACATTTGACAGGCGTGCACACATAACTACATGAAAGAAAGAGAAAAACAACAAGCAAGAGTTGAAAAAGTCCAATTGTTCTCCATTACTATTCTTTGTGTTTATAATGGCACAAATTTGCCAACAACACAAACAAGCATAATTATGGCTATCCTTATTGAGAGCATCTTGAAGTGAATCTATAATATATTTGCTGAGCAGTGTGAACTGTTTAATGGGTATTGGTTCTGAGGGCCTGTTTGAGAAAAGCATTTTTTTTTGGACGTGCCAGAAGTGAATAGTGCAATAGCACTTAGACTTATATACCGCTTCATAGTGCTTTACAGCCTTCTCTAAGCGATTTGCAGAGTCAGCATATTGCCCCCAACAATCTGGGTCCTCATTTTACCCACCTCGGAAGGAGGGAAGGCTGAGTCAACATTGAGCCTGGTGAGATTTGATCTGCTGAGCTGCTGAACTAGCAGCCAGTTTCAGTGGCCTGCAGTACTGCACTCTAACCAATGATCACACTTGTTATGAAAATGAGCTAAGAGTTGAGATTGAGTTTGGAAACCCAGTACTTTTTCTGAATGAAGGCCAGTCCTAACATTTGATAGAATGTGATAATTATTTTCAGATAATTTTTAGGGTGTTTTGAAGAGCAGCAGACTGATAGCCGTTTCCTATGCTTTTACATGTTCTATGCATACCAATTTATTTATTTACTTAGAAACTTTATGTTGCTGCCTACTCACACATGGTGACTGAAGGCAGCTTACAAGGACATAAAAACACCATATAAAAGTAATAAAAAGAAAAATAATAAAATAATAACCCCCTCCACTCCCTCACCCCGGCCACAGCATACATTCATACTAGCCATCTAATGCAGGAGTCACCAACCTTTCGGACCTCAGGAACCACTAAATTCATAATTTTAAATCCCGTGGACCACTAATACTAATTTTTTAAAAAGATAAAAAGTATTTAGTGCAATATAAAAAATGCAAATAATTTTTCTGCGGACCACCAAAATTTTCTTGTGGACCACTGATCTAATGGGCTCCATCGTGCTCTGGGTTCCCCAGGCCCGCTGGCAGAACCACGTCTTCAGGACCTTCCGAAAGAGTGTTAGAGTGGGAGCCAGTCTAATCTTAGAGGGATCTTAGCTGCAGTTCAGCCTAAGTAAAAATCAAGAATTTAATTTTTTTCTCAGTAAATCTTGCAGGTTTTCCATCAGGAATCCATTCTATCCCATTGTGCAGTGGTGGCGCAGAGGTTAGAATGCAGTACCACAGGCTAACTCACTGCCCACTGCAAGGAGTTCAGTTCTGACTGGTTCAAAGTTGACTCAGCCTTCCATCCTTCTGAGGTCAATAAAATGAGGACCCAGGGCAGATTGTTAGGGGAAATATGCTGACTCTGTAGACAGCTTAGAGAGGGCTGTAAATAACTATGAAGTGGTATATAAGTCTAAATGCTATTGCTATTTACTGAAGAATAACATCAATAATAATTGAATTTCACAACATTGCATTTAAGATGTACAATTATGTACACTTTCTCTTTAGAAATACTATTTCTGATAAACAAATCAACAATTGCTCACACACACATGACACAGATGCAAATGTACAGTCCACAATTTACAATCACAATTAGGACCAGAATTTCTGGTTGCCAAGCCCCACATTTTGATCACATGACAGTTGTAAATGTTGTGATGTTGTAAATACAAGGACAGTCTGTTAAATTCCTTTTTTTTAATGCCATTGTAACTTTGAATGATGCCTAAAAAATGGTTGTAAATCGAGGACTACCTATACACACAAACAGCTTTTTCTTAATTGGTTCGCTATCTGAATTTAGTTGATCCAAGTCCATGGTTTAATCTGAACATCCAAATCAGATAAGTGGAATTGTCAAATTGAATTTGATCAATTTTCTGAATTAATTCAATAATTCACATTTGATTGCATCTTTTGTGCATGCCTACATGCAGGAGTCATTGAATTATTTTCCTATAATGCCACCATCTTGAAAATTAGTCTCTGCATTTAGTAAATAGGAATTGAATCATTAACAACACAACATATTATAAGTCTATGGAGATTCTCAGTCATCCAGGTCATGGTTGTCCCAAATGTATCTTTTCAAAAGGTAACTGGACCTTCTGTTTTTTCTCTGAAGACATTTTGCTTCTCATCAAAGAAGCTTCTTAAGCTCTGAGTGCATAACTAAATGGAGATTCTTAGTCATCCAGGACATGGTTGTCCCAAAAGTGCTTTTCAGAGTTTAAGAAGCTTCTTGGATGAGAAGCGAAACATCTTCAACAAAAAACCAGAAAGTTCAGTTGCCTCTTGAAAAAGCATCTTTGGGACAACACGTTATAACGTTTGGCAATCTCAAGGGCCATATTTTTGACCTGATGGTAATATAGAAGAGATTTCTTAATGTGATCACTAAACATTTTATAGAAAAAATATTTAACATTTCTAAAACATGATGCCTAGTTACAGCTGCGATCTTTAACATTCTGTGTGATAGAAGTTGCATGCAGTTTGTTAAATCCTGAAACTGTGAGAAACTGAGTGGTTCTGACCAGTTATTTCTCTATATATCCTCAGGCCAAAACATCAGCCTCAGTTCTGCCAAAATAATGAAATGTATATATCTGCATATGGTAGTGAGTGTTGGAGGTGGTGTAAAAATTAAGCAAAAACAGAGCTTGACATAAATGTGACAACTCTTAATATCGCTCCAAGTCTTTACTTTACCAAATAAACCCACTTAAAGAACTGTACATTTTTGCCTGTCCTTCATCAAATAATCTAAGATTTGTTACCAACTGTACATACTGATCACGAGAATCAACATGAAAATTCTTTGAAAGGAAAAGTGAAATCTTTTGATAACTTTGTGCAAGACCAATACTGTGCATATCGGCCTTTCCTAATCAGGATGGTCCTAAGAAATGTGAACTTTAATTCCAAGACGTTTCAGTAACCATCAAGATTTTTTGGGAACTTGAAACTTGCACATCTGGAGAATATGGAGTTTGGAGGCAGGATGGTCGATATAAAAGGATCTCTTTCTAATCAACCAAATATTTGATGATTTAGTTATCACTAAGGATGCCTGTGTAAAATGTAACACAGAATGCTCAAATAGTTCCAAATACGCACTTAGAAGTGAACCCATACACTTCCTTAATAGGCCATTGATCTGAGGGACTGATTTGAAATTTTGGGGAAGATGCCTTTGAATCCCAGTGACTTCCTGGACAAGTTAACACAAGTCAAGGCAACTTTAGACTATCTACAGTCGACCTCACCCCACCCCTCAGGAGCTGAGGTGGCTCAGTGGTTAGAGTGCATTACTGCAGGCCACTGAAACTGACTGCTAGTTCAGCAGGTCAGCGGATCAAATCTCACCAGGCTCAAAGCTCAAGGTTGACTCAGCCTTCCATCCTTCCGAGGTGGTAAAATGAGGACTCAGATTGTTGGGGGCAATATGCTGACCGCTTAGAGAGGGCTGTAAAGCACTATGAAGCAGTATGTAAGTCTAAGTGCTATTGCTATTGCTATTCCTAAGAGGTCTGTAAGAGGCTTGCATAAGAGCACAATTGTGCCTACCGTCCCTGTCCTATTGCCTAATTTACCTGTAATGTTTATGTTTATACCAATACCTACTATCTTGTACATGTTTGACAAATAAATAAATAAAATAAATAAGTCTCTACAGTTACGTTAGCAAGATTTTGGAAGTGTTTTGCCACTACCTGCTTCCTAGGGCTTAGTGAGGTTGACTGATCCAAGGTCACCAGCTGACTTCGTGTCCCAGGTAGGATTACAACTCATGGTCTCCCAGTTTATCGCCTGGTGTCTTAACCCCTACACAAAAAACTGATTCTCACTGAGATTGAGTATTGCCTCAACTTACAATTTTTGTTAAAGACTCTATAACCAGATCTAAATACAGTACAGTGTGTTGATTTGATAGCTATAAAACAGTGATAACAGTGAACAAGGAATCTCTCCCTATTCCCTTTGCAAAAGGATGATTAACAGGTAGCAAGATGGAAAAGCTTTGCTTTAGCTCTTTAATTTGGACTGATCAAACTGGCAATTGCATACCGCTCTGTGCAACATGTGCTAGTGGGCTCTCTCAGAGATGTCCAAGCAGTTGGAGGATACCTCCACCAAATCTCATATTTTTCAAAAGACAAAAGCTTTTTCAGCATAGCAATAGCACTTAGACTTATATACCGCTTCATAGTGCTCTACAGCACTCTCTACAGAATCAGCATATTGCCCCCAACAATCTGGGTCCTCATTTTATCCACCTCGGAAGGATGGAAGGCTGAGTCAA
>JANHGD010001096.1:11627-26290 GCA_027560375.1 Imantodes cenchoa
GCAGACTCGGTCCTTCATTGGTCAGGACGAGGCCAAACCCATTCCTGAATGATGGCTCCTCCCTAGGTGGAGAACTGGGAGATCATGAGTTCTAGTGCCACATTAGGCACAAAGCTACGGTAGTTGAGTGACCTTGAGCCAGTCATTCTCTATAAATCCTAGGAAGGGAGCAATGTTAAACCACTTCTAAAAGTTTTGTAAAAAAAAATGCAGGGATTAGTCCAGGCAGTTGCTAAGAGTAAGCCTTAGTGAAAAACAACTCTGGGTCAAAGACACAGATTTATATATGTTTATACACTATACATTGTATATAATGTGTCATTATTATATAATATTTTATATAATATAATGATAGCAACTGCTCTATTGCTCTGACTACATGTTAGGCTGATTGCTGGCCATTTCCTATGGATTTTATGTTAATGAATTTCAGTTAAAACTGTTTTACTCTTTAGAAATGCAATAAGTCAAATGGAGGATTTGGGTGTGTGTGTGGTTCTCCTGCTTTCTTTTATTAATGGCATGTATTTTTTTGTTACTGTTACACTGTGATATGAGGATTACAATTAAAAAATCGTCAAGTTCAAGTTTTAGTCATAAAAGACTTCTGGCTTTAATTGTGAGTATTTCTCTTACACCAGAACATCTACTTCCTGACATCTGTTTTAGCAAATGCACAGAAATGGTAAAGAGGATGAAGAGCTATTTCCAATTAATTTGGATCAT
Organism: Imantodes cenchoa; assembly: GCA_027560375.1. NCBI lineage: Eukaryota > Metazoa > Chordata > Lepidosauria > Squamata > Dipsadidae > Imantodes > Imantodes cenchoa. The sequence continues at coordinate 12,354 of JANHGD010001096.1, forward strand.
AGAGCAGCTAATCAGTCACACAAAATAAAAAGAATTCCAACATGAATATATGGAGTTCTTCAGCAATACACATATGGCTGTTAAGGATCACTGGTAGAAAAATAATTTTATACATCTGAACAATTATTGTAGGAAAAATAATTTGCCTGGGTTAATTCTGATACCACTGATTATTTGCATAATAAATTATAAAAAAGTACTGGAGATATCTGACATAAAGGTTTCTTTTAAGAAATACAGAATGTCTTAAAGTAACAATGAAAAGGGTCCATCAAGAATAATTTTTCAATAAAGCAGAATGTTATGTTCTGCCTGAAGTTCATGTTTACACAGATTTCTTTCCCACTGCCACAAAAAGACAGGTCATATACTTCAGTGTCTGCAACTGGGTGTAACTTGGGAAAAACTGATGAACTGTATGGTACAGTTCTCTAGCTACTACACAGAAAAAGTAGCTACTAAGATTTATATTTGATGGGTACTAATGAAGGCAATATAAAAACATTTTTGATATATTTCAAATAAAAATATTTTATTTGAATTTTATTTTTATTTTAATCTCTTAAAAATCAGTTGAACTGCCATGATCAAATGTGTCAAATCAAATCAAAGAAAGGCATTCCTGAAAACCTATCAGAAGCAAAGGTTTATGTTGTATTAAAATTAATATTCTCCAGTTGTGCCATTAACTACAGAAGGTTAGGCTGACCTGCACTAACCAATAAATCAATGGTCATGTATGAGGTTAGTTGTTTAAGACCATTGAAAATTATTGGTACACAAGGTTGAAATAAAAAAAAGATAACCACTGAGAGGAGTGGGGAGGAAGGAAAGTGGAAGGAGGATCTTTTTGGTAATTGGGCATTAAAATAGTTATTGAAATTTAAGTGACAGTCTTGTGGTATACCTTGCAATGAAGTCACTGGCAACATATATAGATAATCTTAACTCTACTGCAACCACTTCCCCAATGAAATGATTGTATAATAATGGAGATCATAGTAAAATGTTTATTCCAGTGCAGGTTTATCATATAAATCCTAGTAAACCACAAATTCAACAAAAGCATTTGCATTTGAAATCAAGGAGCCATCTAAACATTAGACATTAGATCCTGCATATTGCTCTTATTGTCTATAAAACGTATTAACTTTAGAATAAAACAATAGAGATCAATTTTCAGTATCAAAACTGGGTACCTCTTTGTTCCATGCACAGAAATCCACCCAAAGTTTTCTTTATTTCAGCAATAAATGCATTTTTACACTATTAAGAATCAGAACTTTGTGCAGATTTAAGCAAATAACTCCAAAACCAATACACCCTATCAGTTATCCTTCCCTGATCTAGACCAATCTTCGTAAGGCTGAATTTGCTGTACCCACATGACCCTAACAAGTGTTTACTTGTCCTCTTAAACATCTGCAGGGAAATTGATTCCACTACTTCCTTAAGACAGCTATTATTACAGTAAAGAATTCTGACTGGTATCTAATCTTAGCCCACATTCCTGCTCTTTAAACCAACTGTCTCTTGTCCTCTTTCTAATAGATAACAATTGTTCTCTAACTTCTTTGTGGCATTTTTCCAAATATTTGAAGAAAGATATACAAACTCTCTAAACTCACTTTTTTTTCTAAATTAAATATTGACTCTTCTGTTGTTAAGATTTCATGCTTTGGGAGCAGATACTTCGTTGTTTCTTGTTTACACTTTTCAAATGTTGTATAGTAAACAACATAATGACCAAAACTAACACTGTTGGACACTTACCTTGTATATCTTGCAGTCCTGGATTTCAAGGGGTAGATTTAGTCTACCTTCTAAAATGAATGTGATGCCATAATGCAAAACAATTTAATACGAGATTTTCTGTACTGTATTCTCTTTCTTCTTTGTTTGATATGCCATTACTCCATTATTTTATATAATCATTCTAAAAAAATTAAGACTTTGGTTAAATACTTGCTCATTAACAGTAAGATTTAAGATCAATAAAATCCTTGTTTGGCCCACATGAGGTCAATTAGAAATTAAATGTAAATAAGTGTACGCTGTGCACACAATACAATTGCATTGCTTTTATTTTAAAGGGTTTTTTTTCCAATTAATGTATGTGCATGTGTACCTTCACAGCCTTACTGGTTCAGTTCTCCACAACGATTCCAGTTTTTCATGTGGCTCCTTGGAAAATTATTTGCCCACCTCTAGTCTAAGTAAAACTTTTGTAAGTTTTGAAACTTTTGAAAAGCAGAAAGTTCTTTGAGATTACAATATAATCAATCGAGGAAAGTCCTGTCCCAGTGAGAGAATTCACCAGTAAAATTCTTATTGATGAAACACAAACTTAATCTGTTAGCTAACAAATAAAATAAAGGAGTGATTATATTTAATTCTGGGTTTATTGGTGAGACTGAGAAAACAAGTCAATTACTCTCACTCATATTGAAATTAGCAGAATATTATATAAGAAGAAGGATAAATAATCATAAGATTGCTTAAGTAAACTTCCACTTTGGCCCATATGTTCTTGATTTGGGACTATTTTGCTGAGATGGTGAGAACACATCGTCCAATAATAGTATTTAATGGAACAGAACATAGTATTAAAATCTGAGTATGATTAAAATCTGTTTATGAAAATCTGACTACTAAACAACCTTTGGGGAATGTAACACAATGCTACATAAGTTTTTTTTTCCTTTTTGGTATGGATTGGGTTATTGCTCCTTGGCGAATATGAGATTATAGTTACCAGTATTACCTACTTGTTATGTCTGAGAACACGTTTACAGTCAAATTTGAGAATCTGGAAGTCATACCCTACACCGGTGGTCCCCAACCTTTTTATCACCACGGCCCAGTCAACGCTTGACCAGGAAGGTCCGCAGCCAGGGGTTGGGGACCACTGGTGTTTTACAGTAAATTCAGAGAGCTCGATTGCTCACTCATCTCTTCCCCAAGAGACTGACTGGCGGAATTTCTCTCCGCGCACGCTCTAGCCGTTCCAACCTGCCAATTGGTTACTCCAAGCGGTGCTGCTCCTTGCCAACCAATCGCCACCCTTCGCACCGAATGTGTATTTCCATTGGCCCTGCCCTTTCTACGCCACTCTCCTCTTCTTGCCGCTCAACTTGTCTCCCCTCCCTTTTCACATAAAAAAAAAATAGGGCAGTACAGCCAGCCAGGAAGGATCTTCTTTCCCGGTTCAGATAGCAGAAGGAAGCAGTCTTTTACTGAACGCAAAATTTACTGCTTCTTGTGCAGCCCGGTACCCATTGATCCACGGACCGGTACTGGTCCGCGGCCCGGGGGCTGGGGACCACTGCCCTACACCACCTCATTCTATCTCATGGCTAGTTCTCTGAATGTCTTTCTTCATAGGCTGCAGTGGCAGCAGCTCATTCATCATCATTGTAGGAGAAACGGTAGAAGGGCTCTGCTATTCCAAATTCCAAGCATGACCAAATGACTATGCTGACTAGGAGTCCCCTGTGGTTTTTACTCGGCTGGTCAATGCCAATTATAGGGAGTGGTGCTTGTCTCCATTTCAAGGCCATTGAGCCAGTGCTGTCCAAATACATTTCCATAGTCATGTAGTCAACATGACATCCCAGAGCACTGTTACCTATGCTAACTAGGGGATTATGGAATTTGAAGGTACGGTACCAGGTTAGAAAAAGTTGAGATGCAGAAATTCTGGTCAAGTCCAATTGTGCCCATTCTGGTCTTAATCCATTAATCATATCCTAACATTAGATTCTTCTAGTCCTAACTAAATTCAAACAGGGGTCAGTACTTTCAACCAAAAAGTTGATACTGCTGTTTCTTTTGATGTTCTACTGCTTCTTCTGTTCTAGTATCTGGATCCTTTTCCCAAGATTCCCAAAATCTTCAGGTGCTTTAGACCAGCAATCACCAACCTTTTGTGCCTCAGGGACCATTAAATTCATAATTTTAAATCTCGTGGACCACTAATATGAATTTTTAAAAAAGAAAAACAGTATTTAGTACAATATAAAAAATGCAAATAATTTTTCTGCGGACCACCAAAATGTTCTCACGACCACCAGTGGTCCATGGACCACTGGTTGGTGACCACTGCTTTAGACCATAGCTGTTATTAGTCTTAGCCAGATTTAAGGTTTGGCCCATATTTAAATCTGCCATTAGATGCTTATGACTGAAATGTACTTATGATTGTATAATAGCCTGAACTTTTCACCTTCTTGTTGCTTTGCTTGCCTTGCCTGATACTGGTATGTAACACTGATTGATAGGGATTGCAGAATTATTGTTACCATACCTGCTATAATTGAAAACGGCTGTGCTCACAGGAGCTATTATGTATTTAGTGTTATTATATTTAAGTTAACAATATGTTGTGTTCAAATATAAATGTTCATCTGATTGCATGGAATAGCTGCTTTATTAAAGAAATGAACTGTATTAAAGTTGTTGCTCTCTTGTGCGTTGTGCATGCTCGGTACTCTAGACATGTCAAAATGCAACATCTCTGGAAGTAAGACAAAATAGTCATTGGATAATGTCAAAGAGATAGCAGTGGGACAGTAACTTAGAGTTGAGGCTGACTTTTAAAAGTCTTTGCTTTAAACTATGTGCCAAGTGTCAAAATGTAGCATCTGCCTATCTGGATAAACACAAAGTGGAAAGGGTGCCCTCCAGTAGGGGTTCCCAACTCCCCATCCTCGTACCTGGTACCACCCATTGGGAACCGGGTTATATGTGGCATCCATGCACGCAAAACCATCCGCTCTCCCCCACCACCGCACTACCACTGCCAGTCTGCAGAGCTGGAAAGGTTGGGGACCACTGCCCTACAGGATCCAATCCCAACTGCTAAAGAGTGTAAAGATCCAATCTACTGTCAGAAAGCCAAGAACAGAGTGGGACTACAGCTCATGTAAGCCAGACAACATTGAATCTTTGAAGCAACCTGAAGAAATGAAAAATCCAGATTTTACCTGCTGTATTATTGTCTTTCTTGTCATATAACTGCCCTTCACTGGGCTAGAATATTTTTCCTTCATTTTCCAGAGAACATTGAACTTTGGCTGCTTTGTATGTTCCAGTCAAGGCTAGACGTCATTAGGTCTCAGCTCTTATCCTGGCATTTTAGGTAAATAAAGCATTACACTTATAAGGCAATCTCCATAAGATTATTAAATAATTGTGCTTGCCACATGGCTGCACCAGGATATTTATAAGAAGTGCTCTCTTTGCATGAAAGCAAAGTGCATATATGAATCAATGTGTTATGAAGAATAAGTTATATTCATCAGCAACAGCATTCAGGGAAAATGAGTTTTGTAGTTCAAAACATATTGAGAGTTTCAGATTGGGAATGAACATCCTATCATCTCATTTCACACTGTAGAGTACAATTCTGCAATTAGTTACATTATTTCAATATTTCATATATAGAATCCTAAATATTCAATCTGCTTTATGTACCATTCGGAAAACAGTTGTTTCTTTATCTATTTGACTGCACATGATAGGAGCTTGGCTAGTTCTGTGAACTCCCTATCACATAATGTACAAATAATGATACCTAAATAAATATTCACTCGGTCTGGGGGCAACATGGCAGGGCAAGTTGATGGAATCCCATTTTCTATATGTCTAAATTACAGTTTAAAAAAGACCCGTAGAGATAATTGGGAAATAATTGCTGTTCTTTAATATTTTTTCTATTTTGTCCCTGATTGCTTTAAGCACTTTAATTTCTCATAAACTTTAGTCATTTTTTTAGTCTAATATTCTTTAGTCTATGAAATCAAATTTCATGTTCTATCAAGATGCCAGATTTGCTTTAATATGTCACAACAAGCGTTTCTGATCAATTTGCTACATTCACATGTGCTGTATATACACTTCTTCAGAAAAATTTAAAAAAGATCATGAGGATTTAAAATGCACTTACATTAACCAAAAATGTATTTATTTTACTGCAGCATTGGAATATTTTTAATTCACATATTAAATTCTGAAACTAGTTCTAGTCTGAATTACATATATTCTCTTCTATTGGAAATACTATATAATATGATTTCTAAAAGTACTTAAATATCTGGAAAAACAAGATATATAAAGTTGATGTTTAAAGTTAGATTTAAAAAAATTTAAAATAAGCCCTTAGGAACAGTCTATCAACTAATATCTAAAAGTTCTCTGGCTTTTTAGCCTTATTTATTTATTTTATTTATTTATTTGTTCAAATTTATATGCTGCCCAACTCCCAGGGGATTCTGGGTGGCTTACAGCAAAAAGTCAACATAAATGAACAAACCAGTAAAAGAGTAAAATAGCAATATTAAAATACATATAAAAGTTAAAAAATAATTCAATCAGTCATAACAATCAAGGGGTGACCACTTTAAGTCATTTTAAATAGTCCCTATTCCCAAGCCTGTCGGAAGAGCCAGGTTTTAAGGGTTTTGCGGAAGGCCAAGAAGGTGGGGGTAGTCCAGATCTCTTGGTTCCAGAGAGTCAGAGCCATCACAGAGAAGGCTCTCCCTTGTGGTCCCACCAGCCAACATTGTCTGGCTCATGGGACCTGGAGTCATTATATGAGATAGATAAATTCTGTATTGTTAGAAGAGAGCACTCTGCCTGTAGTTAATTTATAAATATACTTACTCACGGGATTTCAATGAAAGTCTTTAATCTCTTTTCTCCCTTTCTCTTTCTCAATATTCCAGCTTCCTTCACTTAAGAGATAATACAACATGAATATTACCTTATATTTTTCTTGTGCTTCAACTATTAGAAATTTATGCAAACTCCAATGAAAATGAGAATATTGCAATTGTCAATCCCTTTCTAAAGAGAGGAAGATCTCATCCAACTTGTTGCATTTGCTCCACAGACAGTGGACAGATCTCATCCAACTTGTTGCATTTACTCCACAGACAGTGAACCCCAATCATAGATACCTCTATCAAAGGACCTGAGTTTAGGATTCAAGATTATCCAAGGTTTAAAAATTGAGATTAACATTTGAACCAGAACATTTCATCTTCTGCTTTTAGAAGAAGTAACTACTTTCAAGCTTTATGTAGGAATATTTATCACACTGCAATCACAACAAAACATTGATTGAGATGGATTTTCCAAAGTTATACTGAGGGAGTATCTTTTACTTGCTTGTTCTTTGATTACAGATTACAGACTTTTGGTGACCTCAAACAAAACTTACCATGCAACTTAAATGATATCAATTGGAGGAGTTTCTTCCCGATTCTAGAAGAACACAAGCAAAGAAGCAGTAAAATAAGAAGAAATAAACCTTCTGTTGTGAGTTACATAGGGATAACACAAGTCTAATATTAGTTTACACCTTTAATTGTGAAAAGCATTTTCTATAACAGCTATATTGTTTCTGTGAAGCCTTGCTGGAACAGCTTATAAAAATAATATTCTGTTGTTTAAATGAAATTAAAGGACATCTGTATATTGCCAAAAATCACCTATTTAGAATTCCAGGCTCCAGGTATATATTCATTTATTTGTCTACAGCCTCAACCTATGAATTCTAGGTGCTAAATAGATACAAAAATTAAAACAATTACATCATCATCATCATATTCCTCCCCAATAATATCAATGCTGATAGTTCCAACTTTTTTGCAAAGATTGGATTGCCATATTTTTAGATGATGGTGGAATCCATCTTTACCTCAGAGGACAAACTGCTGCAAAAGAGGAGGGAACCACAAGAACGCTGGCCATCATGGCCTATTCTTATAGGAGAAGACCTTCAGCCAATATATAATAGTTTTGAATATTCTCTCACTTTCTAAATAGGTTGATATGTATCCGAAGATTAAACTTGTGGTTCCCAAATAGCATAACTCTCAGAAATGACTGTATATTGTGTAACATGATTTCAGAATTTAAATAATGTAGAAGTTATGGGTAGTGGTTACTGTACTAAACTAAGGTTATAAAAGCAAGCCTCAAATCACCATTTCATCAGGCATTTCCTGACTCATAATTGCCTCCCAACAACCTACCTGACAGGGCTAATATGAGCATAAAAATTAGAAGTTAGAATATCTTGAACTTTTTGAGGAAAAGTGTATCTACTTTCCCTCAATAATCCCACTTCAAATCAATTATATAAAAACAGAGATTATTTTATTCTATGCAGTAAAATGCTCTTGAGAAGCTCTTCCTACCTACAGTCCTGAGATTAAACCAACCTAGCAGTTAGTCATGTCTGTTTATTTAATGAATGGGAAGTAAACTAGTTATAAATTACGGTACCTTCTTTTACTGATTTCTAAGGAACTGTTTCTAATTAGCTTTATCAGAGCCAATAATGTTAAATTGTATAAAATCCAGCTGATATATTGATTTTAGTGGATTCCCTTGCTGACAAACTAGTTAAAACCAGCTGCCATTCCTCAGTAACTTTTTCCTTTTCTTTCTGAAAAAGAGAAATTGTAAAAGGAGACAGATTGCAGTGCACTCTTCATTAATGTTTGCAAACTGTCTTGAAGGAAGATGGATGAAGCAACCTGCCTAGATGCTGTCACTGTCTGAAGATCAGAGATCTTGATAAGCTAATCACTTTTAATATCAGGCAATCTGAAATGTCATTTGGAACTTTGGAAGTGTAGTTTGCATTAGGCAAGATTACTTTATTTTATGCAACTTTAAAATATATTGTAATGAAGAGATACAGCTTACTGTTTTGTATTCTGAAGTAATGTCAACCTTCAGGTAACCTTTTCTGTGGGGTAGGGGAAACCAATCCTAGATTTCAGACATTTTATACACTCTGAATTTCCATGCAGTGGAATAATATAATGCAATAGGTCAAACAAGACTTATAAGACCAACTTGATGGGGTCTTAGAACTTTCTGTTTTATCCTCGCTTAGAAAGGAAATTTTCTGAATGACTCCCTATGGAAAGCCTCTCTCTTTTGGTGGTATGGCCTCCAACATTCAACTCTGCTTACAGGAGACTGACTCTTATTTGGTTTGTCTTGTTTGGCAATCAAATCTTTGGACTTCAGTGAAGGCAGATGTTTTGAAGTCAAATGACTTCACTTCTCATTAAAGAATGTTTTGCAGTTTGCTTATTTGCTAATCATGAGCAACAGATTTCTGCCTAATGGAATCCACATCTTAGCATGTGAACTCTCACTGGAAATTGAAAAATCTCAAATTGCTGTAGCTTATAATTTCAAACTATCAAGATCTTTTGCTTCTGTTGTCATCTTTCCTGTGTTGCAGTCCCTTTTTTTTTAAATTGCCTGGACAATTGCCACTATTTTTTTTTCAATTTTGCCATGACAAATGTGATGAGAAAAGAGTTGGTTCTCTGCCAAAAACCTACTCCAGAGTTCAAGATCTGTTTCTTTTTTCAAGTGTTTTCCCTCACTCCCAGGGGCTACAAGCTACCTTATTACTAGAAAGAATGACCCCCATGACAGCACAACTGAGATTCAGAAATTCCATAAAAATTGTAACTCCTCCAGTGGTTTTGGATTTCCAATCAAGAGAAATAGGTCTGAAAGCCAAATGGACTTGTGTATATACCACTATTTTAAAATAGATATTTCCTTATGTCCAATGGAACCTATTTTTCCCCTTTTATGAACTTTCCATTGCTCTTTTCCACGTATTTATATTGTCAGCATCCTTAAAGTGATGAGCTTTTAATGCATTTCAATCATTCCTAGTTTGTTTACATAGTTTGCTGCCTTTTTTTATAGCATACTACCCATTTTCTGGAATGTACAACTATATATAAGACTTCCACTTAGTAACAACATCTGAACAAATTGGTTAAATGTTGGTTCACCGTGAATCCTAAACAGAAATGGAAATGTCAGAGAGAAATTTAGCATTTTCTGAGTTGAACAGTGATGCAAGTGAAGTGATGCAAGCGCACCTTGCTTACAAAAATGTATAGTGAGAATATAACAATGCATCATCATGCATTGTTATATTCTCACTACATTTTTGTAAGCAAAGTGAGCTTGCATCACTTCAAAAATTTTAGAATACATTATTGACTTGATATTTTCTTAAATATCAAATCATTTGTTCCAGTAGGCAAATTTGAGATTTTGGGTACCTTTTATGGGTGCTTGTATCAAATGACAACCCCAAATATGAGTCCAGTTTCAAAATACCAATTAACCAGAAATCAAATGGATAAAATTGTTTTCCATGTATCTCTCTAGCCTTCCTCTCTCTAACCACCTGGGCTTTACCTGTTTTATGGATACATTTCCAGAAAAAAGTATTGAATGGCAGCCATTCACCATTTTCATATTCTAGGAAAGTTTCCTTTTTATTTTTCAGTATTAGATAGAAATTATTGGCATATGAAAAGTCATCCACAATTATAGTTCTGAAAAACTCAACAATAGCAACAACAATGAAGATTAGAAAAATAAAAGAAATAACATTTATGGTCTACTGTTTGAATTGCTAGCCCAGAAATATTTTTAAAACTCAGATACTACTCCGTGTCTATTTGGAAATTAATATTTGTCTATTTTTTACAGGATGAAGTACATGAATTGAATTATTGCATATTCTATACTTACTAAATTTTATCCTCTTCCTACTACTACTACTACTACTACTACTGTACTATTACTACTATATAAATAATATATACAAAAAGTACACTCAGAAAAATAATTTTAAAAACAAGTTTTTTTTTAAAAAGACATCTACTTAATATAATATCTAATACATTCTCTTTGAAAATAACTTATCTAAATGTTGCTAGGGAGATTCAGCAGGGGTATACCCATTAATGAGAGCATATACTGCACCACAAAAATATTTATGTAAGTAAAAAATGGCATAGTCAAACGGACTTAACTTGTTCAATTGCATTCAATATTCTTCTTCAGATGATTTCTGGTGAAGCAGGAAAATCAGATTAAACATAATTTAGTAATGAAAGTATTCAATAATTGGGCTAATTAGCTTGAATTTGTCAGTCACCTGTGACCTCTTTTAAGTTATACTTCAGTTAAACTTTGCCATGCAAAGGAGGCAGGAAAAGAAGAATTAAAAATCAGCCTAAACTTATATATTGTTCCTATATTGGGCCCAAAGTCTGAGTTGTATTAAGATGTGGGATAACACAGAAAATGGATTATATCCTTGCAAGGTACGGAGATACATAGACTGCAAATCTTGAACTGATTACTTGGGTATGGCCATGGAACAAAAGCAATCACAAAGGAGTCATTTTTAGATCTTTTTCTGAGACAATTGGAGGACATTTGTAAGTCCTCTAATGCCTAAACAAATTTTATCATTACAACAGGATAACATGTCTGGGTAAGTTCAGTCATAAAGACCTATTCCAGGCAATCAGCAATAGTGTTTTCCATAACAACCACCTTTGACTGACATGACTGCCTGACTTTCACATTTCATAAGGACATGTAACAATATCTAAAATAATAACACAGTAGTCCCTAGTATGTTCAACAGTACATTTGCTCACAAACTAAGAGTTCAAATCAAGGAAAGAGAGGCAAGAAAGCTCTCTGAGTTAGATAAGGAAAATGTAGGATTGATGTATATCAGGTTGTAGTAGACCAGGGAGGTCAAACTTGCGGCCTGCGGGCTGGATGCGTCATGCACTGGCAACACCCATCCCCATTTTAGCAAAGGGGAAAAAAATCATGATGTTACATGACATGACCATTTGAGTTTGACACCCACACTATAGTGGCTATGGAGACCCAGTTTCCAGAGTTTCTGATGGCGTGCCACCCCCTGCACCCCATTTTGGGCCTAGTAGGCCTCCTTGCAGCCTTCTGGGAGTGAAATCAGGCCGCGGGGGCACGCTCTGCTTTTCCACCATGTTTTGTGCTTAATAAGCCTCCTTGCAACCTCCTGGGAGTGAAAACAGGCCGTGGGGGCCCACGCTGCCCCTACAAGCCCCATTTTGGGCCTAGGAAGCCTCCCTGAAGCCTTCTGGGAGTGAAAATGGGCCGCAGGGGGCATGATGCACCTTCCCCTGCGCCCTGTTTTAGGCCTAGGAGGCCTCCTTGCAGCCTCCTGGGAACAAAAGCAGGCCACGGGAGGGGCGCTGCACACACACACCCATACCCCATTTTGGGCCTAATGGGTCTTCCTGAAGTTACCTGGGAGACAAATGGGGTGTGTGGGAACTCCTGGAAGGGGCGGATAGGGGAGGGGCCACCCAGAAATTTAACTGCCTGTTCTCCCGAACCAGTCCAAACTGGCTGAATCCCACCACTGGTATGTGGAAGAATAAGTCAGCTAGGTAAAGAAGATGGCTACAGACAAAAGATTAGGCAATTGAGATGAAAGTTGAAGGTTATATATCAAGGCAACACTTAAGCAAGAGTGAAAGAATTGTACTGAATTAACCTAAAGGATTTTCAAACAGGGCAACAGATTTGTTGGGCCTTAGTTGATTAAATGTTGAAAAAAAAAGTGCCAGTATGGTAATCTAGATAGAAAGTTGTCTAAATCTTGAAATAAATATATTTATACATAATATTGTACTGTATTATATTTAAGCCTCACTGGTTTATTATCTTCTGTTGTTTTTTTCAATTGAACAAAAACACCCTGATTCAGGGGAAAAATAATATTTAAAAGGGAAACTTCCATTCGTAATTTAAAAGCATGGTTCTCATCCAATATACACTTAGAAATGCTATTTTGCATTGTCAACATTTCCACTTTCCACATCTCAAAAGAAATGTTCCAGCTGGGCAATTGTTTAAATTTTAAAAAGCCTATAATCTTCATCTCATAGTCAGGTAGAAATTATGTAAGATATTTGGTTCAAAGGAAATATCATTTTACAGCATTTCTAAAGAAAAAAAAAATCAAATAGTTGTGTAAGGTTTTTTTTTTTTTTAAAAAGATATGAAGAATGAAAAGCAGATGGTAATTGTCCATTTTTTTAAAAGATGGGTATTATTCCAAGTCACATATTTGTATTGCCACTTCAAATCCATTATTAAACTGTTTTCCATCAAACACAAGTTAATTTAGTTTTTTAGGATAAAGAATGCTTTATTGTAAAGTACTGTTATTGGCATTTAGCCAAGGTGGTGGTTGTGGTGGTGGTAGAGAGACCTATTGGTACAAAATTGTGTCCTTTCCTTTTTTGAAAAATCCAAATTTTTGACAATATAAATATATACAATTTAAATGATATATGTCTTTAGTGAGAGTCAGTTTGGTTAAGGCATCAGAGTAGAACCTAAGAGACCCTGAGTTCTAGTTCCTCCTTAGGGATGAAACCAGCTGGGTGATCTTGGCCATTCACTTTGCATCAGCCCTAGGAAGGAGACAATGGCAAACCCCTTCTGTAAAACCTTGCCAAGAGAACTGCAGGGACTTCTCTAGGCAATCTCTGATAATTGGGCACAATTGAAAGAATAAAAATATTACTGTTCTTTAATGACTTTCAGTACATTTGTATAGTGAGAAAAGATGATAGTGTACTGTATTTTTCAGACTATAAGACGCACCAAGATTTCAAAGAGGTAAGTAAGAAAAAAAGTTTTTGTCTTTCCCAGTCCCAGGAACACTCTACAGGCCTCCCAAACCCTCTGTGCACCCAGTTTTTTTGCAAAAAAAGGACCCATTTTCACCCATTTTTTGTAAAAATGGGGTGGGCAGAGGGGTTTCGGAGGCTTGCAGAGAACTCCTGGGGACTGGGAGAAGGCAAAAACACCCCCGTTTTTGCAAAAAAACAGCTCATTTTTTGCCCTTTTTTTGCAAAAATGGGGGTGTTTTTGCCTTCCCCCAACCCCTAGGAGCACGCTGCAGGTCTCCCAAACCCCCTGGGCCCATTTTTCGCAAAAATGGGATGCAGGGGCAGAATTTCGGGAGGCCAAAAATGGCTGTATTCGGTGTCTAAGACACACCAACATTTCCA
>JANHGD010001096.1:42273-44773 GCA_027560375.1 Imantodes cenchoa
TCTAGTCCAACCCCCTGCTCAGGCAGGAAACCCTATACCATTTCAGACAAATGGTTGTCCAATCTCTTCTTAAAAACATCCAGTGTTGGAGCACCCACAACTTCTGGAGGCAAGTTGTTCCACTGATTAATTATATCAGACATTAAATCTATTCATGAACTAATATTAATAATTTCATCCTACATGACAGTCCGTAAGCTTTGTATTACAGTCAGTTATGGGTTTGTTCAACTAAGGCTCAAAAAAAAAAGATAGAAATGGAGAGAAATTGAAAAAAAACCACCCTATTTATGTACTTCCTTTTACCACACATATCGAAACAGATATACGGTTTTGTTCTAGATATAAAGGTTACACATAATTCTAATAATATTATACCACATTAAAGGATTTATAACCTCATTTGCTGTTATAAAGCCCTATAAATTTAGGTAAGTTTTATTTTAGTTATTATATGTAACAACTGCAAGATAATAGATTTTGCTATCACTAGAAAATACATTATTCTAATCATGATTAAAAACACAAATGTCTAACCAAAAAAATCAAAAAATGAAATATTTATTACCGCATTTTGTGACTTAACACTTTCTTTTAAAACATAACGTCACAGTCCTCATACAAGTATTTTAATGTAAATTTTGACAAAGCTTAAAGGTAACAGCATTTTTTTTTCTAGTGAGGAACACGTGCTGAGAAAGGAAGAATTCATGGACATACAATACCAATTCCACAGCAGATCTGATACTAGCAAAAACATTCTTTTTTTTCAGTTGAGGTAAACACATAGAATATCTAACATGAAACAATTAATAGACTGAACTCTGTACGAAGTTTGTTACAGTATTCTCTTGCTTTTTCTCAAGCTTTGAGTTCATCATAGAGTTCTAGGTTTGGTACAAAGACCATTAATATCTTTTTTCTTAAGGAAAGCTGCCCAACCTTCAGATTCATCTTGTCCAAAGCCAAGACTCAGAATTACTAAAAGAAGCTCCTGCTCTGTTTTTTAAATCTTCACTAGCAGGCTCTTTGAAAAAAGAGTCCAAAAATATCTTGGGCTTACGAAGCACAAACTATAAAGATCTGTTTGAAACTAAAGGACACATTTATGAAGGAACAGAACCAGGGGATGGCAAGGCCTTTACGGAACTATCTTCTGAATGATGGAAGATCCAGCAAGATTCTGTCTTCATCTCCAGGTTAGTTCTTTTCTCACTGGCCAAAGAGGTCTGAAATATATTGTTTTCTTTCAGGGGTAGCGACTTCATTGCTGAACCGAAACAGTCATTCTTTTGGGAACAACACACATAGTGTGGAAAACAAGGATATTTTTTTCCTTCTAAAACTATCTGAGGCAACATAACGGAGTGATCAACAGAAATATACAAGTTAACTTAGTTCCTATGTTTATATACTACAGTAGTTATAACTCTTGGAGTCTTTTTTTTCCCAGAGGATCTTTACATGGACATAAATTCTTTTCAGTGTGCCCATGATTTCATATTTCCGTTCTTGTTTCCATTGGTCCTCTGTTGTTAATGAAAAATGATAAAAGTAAAAAATAATCACAGCTGTCTGGAATTGCGTATGAAGTGTCAACATCTGGTCAAAGTTCACAAGTTTTAAAATATTTTTTTCCTTGAGTTCCTTTATACTATTTGGGCATGAATGTCCATAAGCTGTCCACCGATATTGGGATTTATAGAATTTAACATGGTGGGGCTCTGTGCTGAAATGGTCATTCCAGGAAGGGTAAAGGGTCCTCCATGCATCATCATGGCTGGGTGATGGGGTGACTTGGCAAATATGAATGGATTGGGGTCCATGTTCTAATTGAGTAGGGTGAGGGGTCATCTGGGAAGGAGTGTAACTTGATTGTGTCATACTCATACCCATAGGACCACCCTGAGATATGTAGTCCCCTGGTGTGCCTTGCAAACCTAGACAGAGAGGGAAATAAATAAGGTCAGATTGCTGAACATGTTGACAATTCCACTTCTCTAAAAAGAACTGAACAAACAACAGATACTGCAAATACTTCATCTAAATTTAGCTGAAGTTCTTTGCCAATGTTTACAGATTTTCATATTCTAGTTTGCATTTAGTATGAACATTCCATGGAATAATATACATAGCAGAATTAAATATTGAACACAACTGTGTGATCAAATGTAAGAATATTTTTAAAATACTTGTAAATGGATTTCTATCATATCATAACATAAAGATCAAATTTGCTTTTTTCTTAAGTCTTTTTAAAAATGTAAAACGTTCCATTTTTTCCATCTTTTCCATCAAGAATTTTAATGATAATTTTGCTGTGAATCAAGAGATACAGGTAAGAAAAATACATACTAATAACTTGGAAATTCAAGATAATTTGCCCATTATTATTATTATTATTATTATTATTATTATTATTATTATTATTATTATTATTATTATTATTATTATTTCTTTCATTGATGTCACCTTCATTGAGGAAATAGTCTATGCATGA
>JANHGD010001096.1:49773-52891 GCA_027560375.1 Imantodes cenchoa
AAAGCCATCAATTAGGCTGTCTCAAGTTTTATCACCAGTGCAGGCAGCAGTAAGAGCAGGCAGGACCCCGGCTCTTCTGCCACTCCTGCAGTTTCAGTCAGTAAAGTCAAGGGTCATTTGGAGGTCAGTGCCAGCTGGGGGCAACCTTTCCAGCAAGAGTGGGGCACCGGGGCAGAGAGCACAGGGCACCTTCCAACCATAAACTCGAGCACCTTTCAACTTGACAAAAAGAGGGAGTTGCAGGTACATGTGTTTAATATTAGTCCTGAAATAACTTCTTCTCCAATCAGGTACCATAACTAAAGCAGCACTGAAGTCATCTGAACATCAGGCAAACCCATTATTTAGGAAGGGAAGTCTGGATTTAATTTTGCAGATAATTCAAAAATAAATGCTTGCATATTTCCCCATTAAGTTAATGCATAACAACCCACATCAGTTAATCTTGGTTCAAGTTAACCCTGAGACAATGATTCTTCACTTCCAAAAATTAATTGAGTAGGTTACTCGTGTCATTATTTGCAAGGTACCGTTTATTTTACTTTCTGTTGTTTTATGTATTTTCTTTGCCTTTTACAGCACTTTAATAGTGATGTTCAACTGCCAGTTTATTTTGACCCTTATAAAAATACATTCTACAAATA
Source organism: Imantodes cenchoa (assembly GCA_027560375.1). Taxonomy (NCBI): domain Eukaryota; kingdom Metazoa; phylum Chordata; class Lepidosauria; order Squamata; family Dipsadidae; genus Imantodes; species Imantodes cenchoa. The sequence goes on from JANHGD010001096.1 coordinate 50,418, forward strand.
AGTAAAAACTAAATAATTAAAGAAATAACAGTTTCCTAGCTTCTTCATCCCATATCCATTTGTACATTATTATTATTTTGTTTAAGATGTGCTCCTTCAGTGCTTTGTGGGATAGGCCTACCAGATCTCGACTGCAAAACTCAGGATGACCACCAGATGGCATCTCTAGAGTTTGGCAGCCCTGATCTGACAGCTACATCTTGTATGCCACAAGAGATGCCATTCTGGAGGATGTGCATTATGCGTAATATACTGTATTTTCCAATATCACCATTTTATAAATACAAAAGTGAGATAACAGTTTTAACCCATATGCCTGAGAGCCAATTTGGTGCAGTGGTTAAAAGACCAGGCTAGAAACCTGGAGACTGTGAGTTCTAGTCTCACCTTAGGTACAAAGACAAAAGAACAAACTTTGGCTAGCTACTCTCTCTCAGCCCTAAGAAAAAGATAATGGTAAACTACTTCCAAACACCTTGCCAAGAAAGTTGCAGGGACTAGTCAACACGAACTCAAAAGGACCAAAAAAATAAAGAATTTCTAGCATTGGACAAGGTAAAAACATGATGATGAATCTAAACCCAACATATTTTTTTCTTAAACAACACTAAACATAATCAATATGATTATACCATATAGTTCCTCCCTGCTATGTTACATTAACAGTTATACTTATGTGATATCTTAGAAAAAGCTGCACTCCAGACCTTAGGATTGTTTCATATAGCCCCGTATCCTCTGGCAGTAAAATCCTACCCTTAAAGATACTGAGAATTAGCTGACTGAGGCATTCACCTCATTCTGTGTAACGGAAGGACTAGTGTTAGTATTTTAAGCTTCATCCAGTATTAGAAATGCAAATAAGTGTGAACTTTAGGGTCTGTGTAACCCACTTGTGAATACTAAACATGTCCATTGTCTAACAGAACTTCAGTAAGAATTAGTGCATACCACACACAAGTTTACAGAAATGTTCAACAAGCTTTAAATAAGGCCAGCATTTAATATAGATAAACTCATTTATCAAATCAGTCTGCTTTAACATTAAGCACTTGGACTGCAAATACCACATTTCTTCCACCATTTCAAATCCACTTTCCTGCAATATATGTAGCATATATTAAATATTAATATAAATACACACTCCCATAAATACAATCATTTATTATATACCAAAATATATTAATATACAATATTAAAGGGCCTTCATTGGCCCCCCTCTCAAGGTCTCCAAGTGAAGCAGGTCTGCTTCAATTCCAAACTTTCTGCAGCCAGGCTTGAAGAGGGCTTCTATCTTGCTTGAATGAAAACAGATCTAATTGATAATTAGGAGCATTGATAAAGCAAGGATTTATCTAACTGCATGTCTGCCCTATTGTCAGAACGGGTCATCAAACATTTCTAGAGGGATACTGCCCTCTATTAATCCCACACTCATCATCAAAGAAACCTCAGGGCACTTTTTTCTGCTCCACTTCTGAAGTATACTTTTTCATGCTATATCACCTTGAGTGTTCCTGTCCTTTTGGGAAAAAGCACTTCAATTTCTTACGAGCTAACACCTGGAATTCCTTAGCTACTTCACTGAGGCAGGGATGCTCTTCAAATTAGTCAGTGCTTACTATAGTCTCCAACATCTTTCAGAACTACCTTTAAAGTTACTGTAATAGTACAATGGCTAATACATTTGTTTTCTAAGTAGGAGATTGCTAGTTTGAAAACCAGTTTTTTATGGTATTGCTCCCCAAGCTTCCTATTTGTTTTCTCTTTTCTCTTTTAAATATCAAATGGTGCATGTTTTCATCAATTTTCTATTTAACTGAAGTAAAAGAATTTCATGCCACTCCCAAATAGCTCCTAGACCCATGATGACGATGGCACGCGGAGCCATATCTGAGGGCACACGAGGCATTGCCTTATGTCAGCTCCAGTGCACATGTGTGAACTGGCCAGCTGATTTTTGGTGTTCCGGAGGGTGGTGGAGGCCGTTTTCGGCATCCCCAGGCTTCAGGAAAGCATCCGGAGCCAGTGGATGGTAGAAAATGGAGCCAATGGGCCTACTGGAAGTTCACAAGCAAACTTCCAGTTGGGCCACTTTTTGCCCTCCCCAGGCTTTAGGAAAGCCTCCGGAGCTTGTGGAGGGCAAAAAACGGACCCAACTGACCTACCGGAAGTTTGCAAAAGAACTCCCGGTTGAGCTGTTTTTCACCTTCCCCAGGCTTTAGGAAAGCCTCCTGAACCCTGGGGAGGGCGAAAAATGGCCCAACCAGAAGTTTGTTTCTGAGCTTCTGGTTGGCCTGTTGAGTCCATTTTTCGTCATCCACAGGCTCCGGTGCCTTTCCTGAAGCCTGGTGAGTGTGAAAATGGTCTCCCCCGCCCAACGGGCTTACTTGAAGTCCAGAGGCTTCAGTGAATTCTGCGCACATGCCTGGGGGGGGGCCAGCACGGGGGGGCAGGGTTGTGCATGCATGCGC
>JANHGD010001096.1:77757-90874 GCA_027560375.1 Imantodes cenchoa
GTGTATCTCCCTCTCTTCCCCCACTGTTGCCCTTACCCTCTCAGGCTAGGCAAGGAGTGACTGGGAGGGGAGGGCGAGGGATGGGGCCAGTCAGTGATGGGATGACCCGACAGGGAGCCACAGCAGAGGGCCCAAAGAGCCGCATGCGGCTCCGGAGCCACAGATTGCAGACCCCTGACCTAGATGGACTATAGTAGACTTAACATATATTGTTCCTATTTCTTCAAATTACAGTGTAAGCAGATTAATGAAATTCTAGCTATAGGAGATTAAGCTATAATTAAATATTAAGCTACATTTAAATTGGAAACTACATTTAAAAGATCAGTTCCCTTAATATTTTTTCAATCAAACTTCAGTGATGTATCTGATTTCTTACGCAGATATTTTTTCACACTTACAGCACATAAAGACTTGTAAACAAGTTATTTTATGAAAAAGCACTAATGACATGAATTGATTTCTCACTCCCACATTTCAGAAGTAGATTATACCAAAAAAGGAATGACATACATTTGATGATCATAATTATAATTTATACAGGATAAATTGTTTGCAAAACAGTATTGTATGTGCAATTAAACAATTCATATTTATATTTTTAAAAGTCCTTATTTGGAAAATGATGACATACATCACAATTTATATATTTAAATAAATTAGTTCATCCTTGTTTTTAAAAAAAGAATTGAGGAAAAAAGGAGATGTATATTACTATTAAGCCAAAATATATTTTAATAATATGTTTATTTCCATACAATTACCACCCACCTTAAACTTAGGGATAGTTTATCAGAACTTATTAAATTACAGTTTACAAAGTGTTGGCTCCTTTCCATGTCCTCTTCTCACCTCATTAGCAACAAAGATTTTTATAAAAGCAAATGACGTATTGTAATGTGCATATACTGATGTAATTAATCCTTAAGAGAGCAGGGAGCTTCTGTTTTCAGATGAATCATAATTAATGGAAGTGGCTGAAACTGTTTTAATCACCCTGCTGAGGATGAAGTAACCCAAATACATACAACAGAATTAGGGACCAAAGAGACCATAGAAGGAAATGTATATGCCAAATAGATTAGCAACAGGATACCCCAAAATAGATGAACTAAAAGTGCTTAATTTTAAATGAAAACATTGGTAGGGAATTGTAAATACCTGGTGGAATGAAGGCGGCCAGCTAAGTCTTGCTACCAACTATTTAGGTTATACCAGATACAAAAAGGCTTATTGAGAACTCCATCTAAGGAATCCATGATAGCAAAACAGGGATTTTCAAATTGTGGGTCCAAGTTTTTGGGGAATTGTGTGCAAATCTGAGAAGCATCACACATTTAGGGGCATGACCATACAAAGCTGGATTGCTGTTAAAACCTGGTTCTGTTCTATCCAGTCAAACTATATTCTTAAGTACATCATACATAGTTAGAATACAACAAAAATTATCCATTAGACTTACATTTCTGCCTTAAACTAAATAAAGCAATGAAGAACAATGTTTAGTTTAATTGTTAAATGACTAAACAATAACAGAAAAGCAAAGATCTCTTATTATCAATGAATAAGAATGTCATAATACTAGGAAAGGCTTAAGTATAATCAACAAGATTAAAAATCTAACAACAGGTTATATGGCTTATCTGTTGAAGTAATTATTAATCTTTTTACAAAAGAAGTAATCTTTACAATGCTATTTAGAATACAGGCATTCATACCAGGCACTCTGGGAACATTCCAATATTAATATATCTGCTGCTATTTAATTAGTTTTTATAACCATTATTTAATTAGTTGACAGAATTGTAATACCTAATGATTGGGGGGGGGGTTGTGAGACACAAGGTCATGGCATTTAAGATGGCTTACTGTATAAATCTAATAAATAAATAAATGAGATAGTGTGTAAATTTCAGGAAATAAATTATTTACATTTCAAATTTTGCCGTAAACTATGTTCTTAGATAATGGAAATAATGATTTTAGTTAATCAAAGAACTGTCATGCTTAATATTCTATGACTCTATACCTTAATTCATAAATCTATATGCATTACTTCAGTGACAGAACAGGATAGGAAATAGTTAATAAACCTATTGGTCCTTCAAATATAATTTTGAAGAAGTGCTTTGGAATATCCAGGAACATGAATGCAGGATCTCTTTAAAGTTGCATCATTAAAGCAGCTGCATTTTTTTTTGTTAATGCAGAAACTGAAAAAGATACTATATAGTTCTTTTAAAGAGGTATTGTGCTCCCACATCTTCAAATAAATTCTGAGTATTTTTCAAAGCCTACATACTTCTAAAATGCATCAATTTTACAGACAGGCATAAATGTTAACATGTTACTTTAGATCACATACTGAACAATTTGATCACCACTAAGATAACTTGTTAGCTTGCTCTTTATTACTTGATCACGAGGTATGAACTTTAAGGTTTATACTTGATCATTAATATAGTAATAACTAGTCCATATTTAATACATGTTCTAAATAGAAGTGGTCAGCAAGTATAAAACTGCTTAATTGTCAGAGGCTGAAGTTAGTAAGGCAGCAAGTGTAATTCAGGATGGGAATTATTACCTATAAATGCCTACATGATATGGGCAGTGTTGGACACAGTGTATTTGAAGGCTCACCTTACTTCTGTTGCTTCTACCATTAAGTGAAGCAGAAGAGACAGTTTTCTGGGACTCCATCAATCAGATATTGTCACCTCATTAGATTCAGGAAGTGTGCCTATTCTGTAGCTGATCAATGGTGTTTTCAGGAGCCACTTTGGGCTCTGGAATCTACAGTAGCTATCATTCCTATGCAACTTAAGAATGGGAGGAGGGGACAGCGGGATTTAAACTTGCATTATGCCTGTCTGTATATGCCTGGACTCTTTATTTGGCAGAAGTTGATCTTTGTCTCATTTAGGTTGCTGTGTCTGTAATAAAGGAATGTAATACGTTCAAGTTGAAACCTGTGACTGCACCGAGTTCCTTGTAGAATTACTGCAGACATCTGAAGGCAACTTTTACATTTATTTTTTCACTTAGCAATTAGACATGATAAAACATTAAAATATACTGGATTTTTAAAAAGGCAAGTAGTATTATGACAGCCCTTATGTGAATAGAACAAAAGTTATGTAAAAATTCTATGGCTCAGCCAGTTGATCAACATCAATCTCTCCTCTACAAATGAGAACATCTTTGTGATTCCATCTGCTGCCTTCCTTTCTCTTTGGAGGTAGAATTCTCCACTAAAAGTACAGTTCAAAGTTACAAAGGCTTTGAAAAGGGAGGTTGGTCTTACCTGATACACCTCTTCTCATAGGGTGGAGCTAACCTCCAAGAATGGGATGTCACCGTCCCTTCAGCCAATGAGGACTGAGTCTGTCAAATTGTATATCTTTGTCCTCCTGCCTTAATTCCCCCTCTTTTGACGAAGCACGATGGACAGATTCGGAGTGTAGCTCCCCAAGTCAAACAAAATAGAAGATAACAATTTGATGTCCCAAAGTCCAGACCAGACTAACTTTGGGCAGGATTGGAGGTTAGCTCCACCCTACGAGAAGAGGTGTATCAGATAAGACCAATGCCCCTTCTTCATAGTGGGTGGAGCTAACCTCCAAGAATGAGACATATCAAAGCAGACTGTCCATTGGAGGGCTAAGTCTGGCTGGTTTCCCCAGTCTGTGGCACCACGCGTTGGAGAACTCTGCGACCAAATGGCGCTCAGCTGATGCAAAAACGTCAATTTTGTAGTGGCAGATAAAGGGAGTTGGTGAAACCCAAGAGGTGAAAAGCACCTCAGTTCTGCGCAGGGTGCGTTTGAGGTAGATTTTCAGGGCCCTCCTAACATCAAGCTTGTGCCACTGTCCCTCCAAAGAGTGCGAAGGATTGGGGCAGAATTGAGCAGGACAATTTCATGGGCTCTGTGAAAAAAACAGTTTATTTTTGGGGCAAACATGGGGTCCAGTCGGAGGACCACTCGATCAGAATGAAATATACAGAGATCCCCCCCAACAGACAAGGTAGCAAACTCAGAGATCCTCTGAACAGAGGTGATTGCCTCTAGGATTGCCACTTTACAGGTAAGGTGGAGAAGCAAAGTGGTCCTCAAGGGCTCGTAGACGACACCCATTAGCAAAGGAAAACCTTTGAGAGGTCCCAGGTTGGGTACTGATGGATGATGTGAGGACACAAATTTATAGCCACTTTCAAGAACCTGCGCAACAGTGAGTGTTGAGATAAGGAGTCCAGAGAACCGCAGGACAAAACAGAAGAGGGTGCCACCACCTGATGTCGAAGTGTGTTGGGGAAAGACCCATGCTGCAGAAATTCAAGGATGTCGATGATGGATAGATGAACAGGGAAATACTCCACCTGTGAGCATCAGGAGCAAAAATTTTTCCAAGTGGCAGAATAAATTCTCTCTGTAGACAGCCTCCTGGAGGCCAGAAGAGTCCAGATGGCATCCTCTGGGACCTGACGATGCCTTATAGTGCCCTGCTCAAGTGCCAGGTGATCAGTTGGTACCACTGTGGGTCTGGGTGTACCAGTGACCCTTGGCATAGCGACGACTCTGTCAGCGGGATTCTCCATGGCTGGCAAACTGACAGAGCTTTGAGGTTCGCGAACCTGGCTCTCCTGGGCCAATGGGGGGCAAGGAGCAGCATCTCTGCCCTCTCCTCCAAAATCTTCTGGATTACTTTGGGGAGGAGAGGCAGAGGGATATGGCAGGCTGTGAGGCCATTTGCAGTGGAGTGCGTCCACTCCCTCCATGCCCTGGGTCTGGAAGTGGGTGAAATACCTTAGCAGCTTGGCGTTCTCAGGGTGGCGAAGAGGTCCATTATGGGTCCATTATACGGCTTGGAAGATGGAAGGGTGAAGGCTCCACTCCACCTGGTCTATAGTTGTGCGGCTGAGCCAATCCACAGTCACGTTGGCCACCCCGGAGATGTGCTTTGCCAGAAGCAACAGGAGATTGCATTCTGCCCACAGCCCCAGGGATCTGGCCTCGTCCATGACATCATGGGACATGGTGCCCCCCTGCCAGTTTATATGGGCCTTTGCAGCCACGTTTTCTGTCAATACCAGGATGTGCTGACCAACCACCAAATGTTTGAGCTGTTTGAGCACCAGGTAGACTGCGTGTAGCTCCAGTCTGTTTATGTTGAGCTACGCCTCCGTCGGAGACCAAGTGACCTGAACTACAGCCATCTGCGCATGGGCCCCCCAACCGTATGTGCAAACATCTGGGTGATGGTAACTTTGCAGAGCTACAGGAAGTAGCAACCCTTCGTGATAGCTGGCAAGGTCCACCAATGGAGCGAGCATTGGACGAGCATCGATGTGCTGCATCCCAACCGCTGAAAGGGCAAGAGAAACCATTGCAAGGCTCTGGAGTGCAAGTGAGCCCAAGGGGTGATATGGATGGCGGATATCATTTTGCCCAGGAGTGAGGATAGCAGTTTCAGGAAAACCCTGTTTTGGCCCAGAACTTGCTGAGAGAGTTCGGATATACTGTCCCGCTGCTCCTGAGAAAGGTACACCATGCACTCCAGAGAATCAACAATAGCTCCCAAGTGGGTCAATGTAGTTGTGGGTGACAGGTGGCTCTTTTCAAATTTACCAAGAACCTATCTGAGGGAGTCAATAGCTACCTGGATGTCCTGCACTGTCTGGTGCCTGGATGATGACTGAATAAGGATGTCGTTCAGGTAACAATGGGCATGCATGGGGATTGATCTCAAATGAGCGACCAACACTGCCAGCACCTTGGTGAAAACTCGTGGTGCTGAGGAGGCCAAATGGGAGGGGTCTGTATCCATAATGGGAACTTGCATAACAGAAATGGAGAAATGTTTGACAGGAAGGCCGAATTGGAATGTGCAGGTAGGCTTTGGAGACCACAAACAAGATGGAATAGAACCCCTGACCTTGCTGGTCCTCAGGCACCTGCTGAATGGCTTGAATATCCAGCAGGCGCTGGATGGCAGCATCCATGAGTACCTGTTTGTCAGGGTTGGAAGACACAGGGCATTTAATGAAAAACCCCAGGTGGGTGGAGAAGAATTCAAGGGAGAACCCAGATGAAACTGTCTCCCGAACCCACACATCAGAAGTACTGTCTTCCCATTGGCTAGCGAAGAGGGCGAGGCGACTCCTAATGGGAGGATTGAGCGAGGGCTCACTTAGCACGGTGGAAGGAACAACCTCCTGCACCACAAAAGAGCCGCCTGAATTGTCTGCCCTTATCGCCCTGTCCTGACCCTATCATTGTCTGGACCCATACTGACTCTAAAGCCTCCCATATCCTGGGCCTTGGTCAGAGACTCAAAAGGAACACCTGTTGTAGGGGGAGGGATGAAAGGAACTCTTACGGGTGAGGGAAGGGAGAACCCTCCTCTTGTCCTGCAACTCAATCAGTATGGGGTCTAATGCTTCCCTAAACAACTGTTGGCCCCTTAAGGGGGTGGATGCCAGGCGCCACTTATGGCGTGGGTCCGCAGAACAACTGTGCAGCGAATGCATCCTTCTGGCCACAACGGAAGCCCCCATGGCTCTGGCAGCGAAGCGGGTCGATTAAATGGTGGCGTCAGACATGAACTGGGCTGTGGCCAGAAATTTGTTGAGGTTCTGTTTGGCCCTGAGGTCGGACATTGGGAGACGTTCCTGGAGTTGCTGCAGCCCACCACAACGACATGTGAGAGAATAAGGAGGCAGTGTGGGGGCTTGGACAGCCCAGGCAGCCACCTCATGAGCTCTCTGTAGGGGCTGTTCTGTCCTCCAGTCCTCTGGTCACAACAATTCGCCCAGCAGTTGAGCGGAAGAATATAAAGCCGAAACCGGGGCATCAACAGGAGACAGCGGGAGATGCTGCACCAGGTCAGGCGCCATATTGAAATACCAGTTGTCCAAATGAGTGGGCAAGGACCCTGATGCGGGAGTCTGCCACTGCCTCAGGACAGCGTCAACAAGGAGAGAAGAGCCAGAATCACCTCAGCCTCAGAAGTAGGCTCCTCAAACAGATGGTCATTAGCGGATGAGACCTCTGATGCCCCCAAGGCAGCTGACCCAAAGTTGGCAGGGTTCTTCATCTTAAACAAAAGGAACTTGAAAGGCCAGGTTGAAAAAGACCTGAAGAAGCAGGAGGGTCTGGGGCGAGGCCCTCGTCATCGGAAAGGTTGAGATCAATTTCACCCTCCTCTAAATCAGAGCGACACCCCAGAGATTGGTCTGGAGAGTAGTGGTCTCCGCAGTTAGCGCACTCAAAAGCAGAAGCGTGGTCAGAAGGGCCAGTTATCTGGGTGGCAGAAAACACAAGTCTAGCTCTGTTGAAGACCCACCTCAATGCCTTGCTTGATCGCAGCTACTATAAGAGCCTGCACATTTGGATTAAGCATTGCTATTGTCAATGGGGCAGCAAGCCCAGCTGCTATCAGAGTAAAGGTCTCAGCAGACTGGGAAGTCAAAGCCCCCGAAATCTCAAGGTGGGACGGGACCTCCCAAATGTCCTTGTCGGTGAAGCTGGGGTTTGGATTGTCCAAGGACATGGATTCTGATGGATGAAGAGATGCCACCTCAGCCTGGGCACCTCCAGGTCACTCCTGGTTGCTAAGTGGGCCCCTCTGGGCAGCTCCAATTAGGAACTTGCTTGTTGCAAGCGGACCTCGTGCAAATCTTGTCTAGCACTTTGGCTCTAAGACTCTCATCTCACTGGGTGGCCCTGGAAACTTTGTCTAGCCTGGCAGAGGCTGATGAATACGGATGGGGGGAGTGCCCCCTACTGGAGGAAGGGCCAGCTGTGACTGGAGGAGCCTCAGAGATCGAGGCTGCAGGCATTGAATATTGGCTCTTATGGGAGCAACTTTTGAGTTTGCCCTTGCGTACCTCTGCCATGGTTAAGGTAAAGTGCCTGTTTTGTTGCAGAATTGCCATTATAGAAAGAGGGCAATCTGGGTAAAATGACTGCCACCCTCAAAATGGCTGACGCTTGAGTTCCGGAGAAACAAAATGGCCACTGTACTCCAAAATGGCTGCCACTACAGAAGGGTGACCATGTTGCTGGCAAAATGGCCACCATCTCACAGACTGGCCTCTGGTAGTGAAAGGATGGCTGCTACCCCATTGTGTGGCCCAGGTACAAAGGCTGCTGCCGCGGCTGAAACAAGCCAATGAAAGGCATGCCGGTTAGAAAGGCGAGCCTTGGGCGTCCTCCAGTAGGAATAACAAAACCGGCGGCCAAGCAGCAAGTAGCAAAACTGGCTTGTGGGGCAAAGACCTCTATGCCGGAGGGAAGGTGACAGCCACCTGAGCGCGATCCGCTGCTGCAAGCCGGTCGTGCTGTTACCCCCTGGCTGAGCGGTAAAGAATGTAGGAGCTCTCCTGGCCGGTGGTTGTGCAAACGTCACAGCTCTAGCGACAACTCCAGCTAACGATGTTGGGCCAGACCGCAACGCCTCACAAGGAGCTGGGCAAAGAAGAGTAGAGCGAAGCTCCTAAGGCCATCTTGAGGGAAAACAGGCCCATGAATTCAAAGGCCCTCGGCTCGAGGCTCAGCCAATGGAGAGAACCGAAGCTCTTTCCGCGCTCGACCCCGTGACTCTGGATGAAAAGCAGGTTAGCTGAGGAGAAACTCACATGCAGAAAACTCGATGACAGATCTGGTGGAAAGCACCTCACAAGAATGGGAGCAGGAAAATCATTCATCCTATTAAGGCCGAGGACTGAGTCAAAGAGGGTAATGAGGCAGGAGGACAAAGGTATCAATTTGTCAGACTCAGTCTTCATTGGCTGAAGGGACGAAGTCATCCCATTCTTGGAAGTTAGCTCCACCCACTATGGAGAACTCCCTGCTTTCGCCCACACATTCGCTAATCAAATGTGCAGTCCGTTAAGTGCACGAGGTATTTTAGGGTGGGGAAGGCAATGAGGGGGCCTAGCGATGGAACAGGCCACCTGCTTAAGACCACCCAAAGCCTCCCCGACCCACTTAAATACCTCATGCTCCCCACAATTGCTTCCCTCCCAACCTGCCGTGCCCGGTCACTTATCATGTGAAGATCTAGCAAGCTGTCTCCTCTCCAGCCTCTCGTGCCCCTCTGCAGCTCCATTTTGGTGCGTGCAACCCTTGCCCAGCACTTTGCTGTCCGACACAGAGCTCCGGAGGAGCGGGTCTGAACCTCTGTTTTGGTCGGCAGTGCCGGGTAAGGCCTGTGCAGGCCAAAACAGAGTGGTGGTGGGCCCACCCTTCTGAAGCTCCATTTTGGCTGGCGAAGAGCGGAGGGGAATAGGCAGGATGAATGTTGCAGAGCTTCTGCAGTTTTTCGTAAGGGTGAACAACTGCTGTGGTGCTGCAACATTCATAGTTTTTGGACTTGTTCATAAACACTAGGGGGCACTTATCACATACCTTTGAATGTTCTCTAAGATAATGCTCGTAACCCAGGGATTACCCGTATAATAATGCAAAACATCTACTTAAGGCTTAAGTCCATTGCCAAGGAAATAATTTGAGAAAACATCTCAGATAAACCACTTCCTAATTTACATGAAGATAAAGTGAGAGAATAGGAAAGCACATTCAGAATTGCAAAGTTCTGATAGTATGTTGTTCCTTAGTTTGATCAACTCTATAGGGCTGATAGCCCTGGAACCCAACTGGCAATCAGTGCAGGGCCCTCAGCACATATGCAAAGTGTTTCTATCAGCAGATATCAGGTCACTGCACTTTGAACCAGCTGCAACATTTATTTGGTTTTTAAATGGATGTAGTATAGTGTGTTGTAATAGTCTGAACAGGTGGTGAAAAGGAAAAGACTTATTGTCATCAGGTCCCCCAAACCAGAAAGAGTTGTGACTGGTGAACCAGCCAAAGCGTGACATTTTCTCCCCCTGCTCCAACAAGAGCTGTCCACTATGAAAGGATTGAAACCACTATAGAATGATGCTTCTAATCCTAACCCTCACAGATGATCTAGCTGGATACCATGCTCAATAACATTACATTTACTGAGGTACAACAAAGACCAAACAGATGAACTAACCCAATTCATGTCCCAAAGAAGATTACCTGCTAGCATTATCAGTATCTATATTCTGTAGATGCCTGTGCTTGAACTCCGAATGATGAGATTTGGATAATCTATTTTAAAATGCCCTGTAGTTTATTCTCTGATATGTTCGAAACCTGTCTGGAGGTAGACATGCAACACCTTCCTTGAGAGTTTTTGACAACTCTCCATCCTACACTAAGGTTTCAAAATAATTAGGTTTTGAGCCAGGGAAAGCATGGATGGCTATGGACATTTTAGAAAACATTCTATTCTATACACACCCCAAAAATTAAAAAAAAAATCCGGATAAGAGAGTAAGATGATGCTCCAGTTAGCACTCAAGACCTTGCCTATGTGGAATCAAGATCTGACTTCACCAGCAAAAAGTTGTGTAATTGGCCAGAATAGCCAAAGATGAATCCTTGCTGACCTTCATCACAAAAGGGAATTTAAAACTCTAAAGATGACTGGTACATGATAACCTACCTGCCCACTAAGAAGCTTTGCTTCTCTTGTTGTCATAGAATAGGCCAAACATGGGCACATACAAGAGCTCAGTCAAATTCATTTTTTGTTTTGCAATCATTGCTCTGAGCATTATTTTTCTACCTTCATCTTCCTGAGGTCTCAGTAAACTAAGGTACCACTTGGGATTAGCTACCAGAGAAAGGCCACTAAAGGGCGATTTTCTCAATTGCATGGGACTTATAATAATGCCAGATTTAGCTGTCAGATCAGGACATTCCCCAGAAATTATGAAGATCTATAAAGTGCCTGGGATGAACAATCTGACTAGGAATAGCGGCCTATGGAAGTCCCAAGTGGTAGCATCAATCATATCTGAAACAGAAAACAGTGTAACTATGACAAAGAATTATGGCACTATCAGCCATATCCAGATCACATGACAACTGGCCTAAAGTAAGAACAAGATCTAATTTGTCTGCTTACATGCAGGCCATTGATTACCAGGGATTACTGACTGTGATTACTGACAAGCTTTTCACAATACACATCAAATCTGCCTGTTTGTTTACCACCAGATTGTGAATGGACTCTATCTTATTACAGATAGATCTAGTGTTTTACCAATTGTGCTTTAAAGCCATGTTCTTTGATAATCCAATCTCTAGGTCAAAAGATGTGACTATAGAGTATGAGAGTCCATATTGGGTGAAAAGTATCAGAATTTCTTGGTGAATCACAAGCTGAACATCAGCCAACAGTGTAATGTGACTGCATAAAGGCAAATCAAAATTTAGGATGCATCAACAAGAATACTGTTATAGTAGTAGTAAGAAAAGAAAAGTCACTCTTTCTCTCTATTCCATTTTGTTGAGACTGGACCTAAAGTATTGCATACATTTTTGGGAATCATATCTTAGGAAGGGCATTAATGAAGTGGTGTGGGTTTACAACAGAGTAATCAAGATGAAAAGAGGCCTAAAATCAAAAGAAATGACAAAGAATGACAAGACAAGGAAGAGGCATATATTGATTTTAAACTAGGAAAAATTTCCTAACACTTGGATCTGTTCAACAATAAAAGACTGTGTTGAGAAGGAGACGGGAGGGGAGAATCTCCTTTCCAGAAAGTGTTTATTTAGAAGTTAGAAGTAACAACAGGAATGCTGTGGTAGTAGATTCCTGCAGTGAGCAAGGGATCGACTACATGATCTCCAAGGTTCATTTCAATTCTTATATTTTATGATATTAATTTAAATGAATAGCAAATTGTTGCCACTCTTTTGCAGGCTGCTTTTCTTAAACTACCCAATCTACTCTACAATTCTAAGATTTCCTGGTGGTGGTCCTATTCAAGTACTAATCAAATAGTTGTTTTGAAATTAGGTAAAGTTGGGTAATTGCTGCCACCTGCTGTGACAATTATTGAAGCTTCAAAAATGAGATATTTATGACAATGTGGCCAAGATAATATAGCCGTGTCAAGTACTTCCTGTTACCTACTGGCTTAACCAGTCATCCTCTGATTCTATTTTATCACTCAATCAGTATGTTTTTTCTACTTCCTAAACTAAGTCAACTACATTTTCACTTTTATATTCTTACATTAAGTGCAATGTTTTACTTTCAGAAATGTTAAAGTATGATAGCCTTTGTGAATTAAATTAGTTGATGGCCATAGAAACAGATCTAAAGACGCTTAAAGACTGGACTATTGGCTGATATTATAAAGGCAAAGGGAAAAAGATGGTTGAAAGATTGCATATTCCCAAACAATCTATTACACTCTATCCATCTTAGAATTCATGTAATAACAACCACCAGTCAATTGTGGCTTCTAAAAATGTGTGATATTATGTAAAATTATGAAACCATACCCCATTCCCTAAGGATGCCATTTATAGTCGTTTAATAATTAATTTAACTGTTCAGCATCTCAGGCAATCTCAACTAAATTAATATTATTTTGACTCAGAGAAAATGATTCACAGTCATACCAAAAGCCTAGTAAATGCAGTTGAGGTTAAATCATATATGGTCTATATATTGTCTTATGGCTTTTAATGCTACTGAAACAGAATGTGTCCGTGTCTTTTCTTTAGTGCACTGCCTCATGTCTACATATTACCTTTCCAAGAAGTTCCCTGTAGACACTCCTTCATAACTCAGCTATCAGATGGTGCTTAGAGACTGAAGAGCCATCAGTCTTCATGGCTGCCCAGAGTCAAAGCACATCACCTTTGTGACTTATTGTGGCATCAAAGGCTTATAAAACGAGTGCCCTGAGGTCACTCCCAAGCCAGGTCTTATGCATAGCAGTACTCAAGAGTGCCGCTAAGCCACAAAGATGGCTAAGTGTCAGCTTTTAGCTGTCTGAGCAGGGAATTTTGTTGTCTGAATAGAATATCACAAT
Source organism: Imantodes cenchoa (assembly GCA_027560375.1). Classification (NCBI taxonomy): domain Eukaryota; kingdom Metazoa; phylum Chordata; class Lepidosauria; order Squamata; family Dipsadidae; genus Imantodes; species Imantodes cenchoa. The sequence continues at coordinate 90,691 of JANHGD010001096.1, forward strand.
TTTTAGGCATACATAGGGGAAGGGATGAAAAGCAAATCAGTGCTTCCACCTCAAATAGCAAATATGTTAAACTAATCAGTCATAGGGGAGGCCAGATGTCTTTTTGACATCTTTAGTTCTCGTTTTCTCTCTCTCTCTCTCTCGCTCTCTCTCTCTCTCTCTCTCTCGCTCCGCCGCTCTCTCT
>JANHGD010001096.1:114050-126630 GCA_027560375.1 Imantodes cenchoa
CTTTTCTTTTATGTACACTGAGAGCATATGCACCAAGACAAATTCCTTGTGGGTTCAATCATACTTGGCCAATAAAAAATTCTATTCTATTCTATTCTATTGGCTGCATTATCAGAAAAATCATACTAAAAGTAGGTCTGGGACAGCTGTATCTCTTTTAGGGACCAAACAATTTGCCACACTGCGTCTGTTCATAAACTGCTCTTCTTTTTTTGGGAAAGACAAGCACGGAAAGTGGTCTTCTTTTCTTGTCCCGAAGTCAGGTTCAATTGACCTCCCTATAGCTTCCATCTGTTGTTAAGTCATGTGCATATGCATCAACTCATCATTCATGCAAAAAAAAAAAAAGTTATAGGAACCAAGTCCTAAAGAATTTCCAGATGGGGAAAGAATAATAATTTATTTTACAGTACTTGAAAATAAAACAAAAATGTTTTAAAAATATTTCCCACAACGCAAGCATTCCCGTCTTGCTTTCTCTTATTTGCACATGCAAACACAAACAAATCTTAACTCTAATCAAGCATTTGTTCTTACCTGCTGGGAAGTAAAAGAGATGTTATTGTTATGACTCTGTTAATTACTTGGGAGGTGTCAGACACTGTGGTGTGAGAAGCAGCAATGTAATCAGAACTTGGATAGACATCCAGGAATAGTTAGCCTGAGGGAGCACTGGATCATTGCTGATGCAATAAAAACACTAAATTCTCATTAGTATTGTTTTGAGTTAAACTTCCAGCATTACTCTAGTACTGATACAGCTTTTCTGGCAGCTCAAACAGGCATTTTATCATAGCTAACTCACCATACCTAGAGGGAGGTGGGGTTTTTAAATCTTTGTAAATCATAGCCCTTCACAGTCTTTAGAAATAAGAGCTTGAGCTGCAACATCTTAATTTGGAATTCCCTAATTTGGATTAGATTTAGAATTCTCTGAAACTTTTCAGCCTAATAACTAGGCCCTAGTGGACGCACATCATTTATTGGTATTTTAATACATTCCCCAATATGCAGGTTATTTATTATTTTGCAACAGCTAGTAGTCATATTACCCAATGCTCAACTATTCCACATTTAAGGTGTAAATCTTGTTTTGTAGAACTATACTAGTGAGGTTATCCAGTCAAGTATGGCAATGCAGCAAGTAAAGGTTCCAGGAACCTGTTTGTCTCCATCCCACATTTCTTTACTCATATTAAAGACCTGAGTCAAATTTAATCAATTGTCCATCAAAAGTAGTACTGTTTTGCTAAAGCCACTAATAATTTCTATGACTAAAAGTATACAGAACGAAAGGGGAAAAGCCTACAGAACATCTTGCTGAATCAGTAAACAACAGCTAGAGAGAAGAAAAAGAAAAGTAACTAAAAAAGAACTTATAGATACATTTTTAAAGGAGGGAATTATAGCCCCACAAAATTATTTCAAAATGTTCAAATGTCATAAAATGAATTAACAAATTCAAAATGATAATGTGTTCAGTTAAAGGACATTCTTTATGAAACAGACTTTTAACTTTTGACATTTTGCTAATTCAAAATACAGCAAGAAAGACAAACAGCTGCATGCATCAAATGGCCAGTTTTGGTAAAGCACTCTGCAAGAAATATTGACTGTACAACAGAAGGGAACATAGTTAATTAATAAAGTAATAATGTGCAACAAAGCTGTGAAAAAAAATTATCACCCCATCTGAAGGAGGCAGTGGAAAGGGACTCAGGTTCACAGGCTCTAAGAATAGTGAAAATAATTGTATGCTTTTCATAGATGCTAGTCTATGTTTTTAAAATTAATATAACAAAAAAGGCACACTACATGGCCATTATTCCGCATATTGTTTTCCAAAATTTTCTTTCCCATAGGTAAATTTGCCAAAATATCTCCCATGCCTCTTTTTATAAACAATACAGAGTCATGGATCTTTTTCTGTTCTGAAATTAATTGAAAGCTTTATTAAAAACATAGTGATTGGATAAGATCATCCTTTTATGAAATAATGAGAACAGAAGGTTTTGCTCTAGCTATACAAGATGGAGGAAAAGTAAAACCATTTAACCTCATTAATTCTTCCTTCTCAATAAGTAATACAAATTCATTGTTTTTTAAAGCACTGCTTTTTAAAATAGTTATTCAGATGACAGGGGAATGCTAGTAGAGATTTTGTAAGTGAACTTTTAGGTAATGTCAAATATAGTGCCACCTCAAGAGAAAGGTGTCTCTATGCCACGTTGGCTGATGGCACTACTGCCGCCAGGGAGATTTGAATTTTTAGAATTATTTGAAATGAGGAGTGGTGTTGGTGCCTCTTAAGCTTTGCTCCCTAGGCTAGTATCTACTTAGCCTTAACCTAAAGCCTGTGCTGGTCATACAAAGAACTCTGCTTAGTCAAATCAAAGACTTATCTCTTCAGAACCCTATACCCCAAAGTCTCAAATAGAGTGAGAACATAACATACTTGCTTGTTTGTTTTTCTAGAATGGTCTACCAGGGATGGCAAACTGGCAGCCGGCGGGGCAGATGCATACACAAAGGCCACACCCACCCCAGCTCCGTGAATGGGAAAACCATCACGAAATGTCATGTGACGGCAACGTGATGCTGCGAGTTTGACACTTGTGGTCTAGGCACTAGGCAAAATAAGACAGCTGCATTATGCAGCAGAATCTGGGTCTTCAAAGAAGGAGGGTCTACCACAGTATAAAACAGCATTTATTTTATTTATTTATTAAATTTGTATTCTGCCCAACTCCCAGCACCTTTGGGAAGCTCACAACTACTAAGACAAGAAAAATACAATAAATCATTTGGGCAGTTTTCTTAATTTACAGTCAAAATCTTTCTCTCAAGAATTTAAACACAGAGTTTATTATCTCGCCTTGCCTTCTGGTAAGCCACGCCCACAGAACCAGTTGTTAAAAAATTTGAACCCCACCACTGCTGTATATCCTAAATCAACGCGGACAGCAGTCACAGAAGCAGCTATGGGAGGACAAATGTGCAGTTTTGCAATATTTTTAATATGCATTTCTTCAGAGGTACGCTGTTCCAGTCAAGATCTAAACATACCTCATCATACTGCAGCCGCATATAGTAAACCTATGCATAGGATTTATGTTTTCTTGCCACTCTGTACAGTGCACTTGTCCTTCTCAAGTTGCTTTCACAGCCCAAGATTATCAGGCAACTGCTGACACTGTAGAATCCATTCTGAAGTAACTTTTAACAAACAAAAAGCTAAGCACAAAGCCATCCATCATTTCTATTTTTAGGCAAGTTACTATCTCCTAATATCAGCTGAATGCACAGCACTAGGACACTGGCATGGTCTCAGTGCACAGTGAAGTCTCACTATTAAGGGACTAGCCCATATGTTCTCACTAATCTTAAGAGGGCCTTGGGGATATTTTTTGTAGTATCAGTTATATTGTTATTACACTCTTATTTTTGAGTTTTGATTCCTTACCCCTCCCAGGTTTATATGTTCATAAGAGTTCCTGCTTTTATGCGTTAAATGCTTCAGGATACATTCAAGTTAAATGAATGGTCATTTTCTGCTGTTCCACATGACCTTATATGCTATTCTCATGTCAGTGGTAACTGCAGTATAATAGAGATTTTTGTATTGTTTATAATCCATCTTGCTTTTTGGTCCTTTTATATGCTAGGTAACAACTCTTGAGCTGATATAAACAGCTTCAATGCATGTGTCAGGAGAAATAAAACTTTTATTATTTCAAAAATTTAAAAGGCCACACTTAAACTCAAGAACTCGGCAGAGTTGTGGTAAATAATAATCATGAAAACTATTCTGTAAAACACCAGGCTGCCCTCTCAACAATAAGCTGTCTTCTCTTCAAAATACTTTTGGATTTTTGCCAAATGCCCATTTGCTTTATACCATCAATTTATATTCACTGAGATGGTGTAAGGTTCTAGAACACAAATCTGCCTGCCAAACATATGAGCAGTACAAACTGATCTTTCAGAAAGAGCTCTGTGTAAAATCTAGGATCCAACCCTATACATATTTTTTTTTTCAAGACATATTATTCAGTCAGGTCAAAAATACTGTACTTAGTAATACAAGTAAGCAAAATTAAATCTTTTCATAATTTTACCTTATCATTTTATGTGTTTTAAAAATTGCAGTACTTTTTTTTTTTATTTTATTACCAGATGGGTATAAATGAAACAGAATTAGTTAACATTTTGGGCATCGTCTTTTTTTAAAAATTCATTAAATGTTTGCCAACGTTTATAATCAGTCACAAAATGTACTATTGTTTTAAGCAAACTGCACAGTAGAAGTATATTAAGAACATATCACCCATTCATGGGCAGGGCAGTCATTACTTTATGACGAGACAAATCTGAAGTAACATTTTTAAATGTGGAAGATGTTTTACACATTATCCATTAATTATAAATGATTTTCCCATAATGAAGATGGTTTTGGCTCAAAAAATATGTCCATGCTTCTAAAATACAATTCTACACAGCTCTACTGAAAATAAACCCTTTGGAGTTCAACAGAGTTTAGTCCCAGGTGGTTGACTACTGGATTACAACCAAAGGACATGGACGGCTGTAGGGTTGCAGGGTGGTATGAAGGAGTAAGCAGATATGTACCACGATGCAAATACTAGTTATGTCTGGGATGCAAATATATAAATATTGCTTCACAACCTTATCATGCATATCAACAAACCCGTATGGTTTGCTGCAGATCTTCTTTGTTTAAACAGAAGTTACGGAAATAAATGATCAGGTTCTTTAACAGAACATAAGATAAATGGACACACAGTAAGAGATACCCTGGGATCAGTCAACAATATTGTCAATCCATACTACATGCACAAAACCAGACTTAAAGGGGAATCTGTCTCTGCTGACCAAATCTATGACTCAATTTTGTGGTAATAGCTGCATTTTCTGCTTTCTCTCTATGCTAAAATGAATATTTCCAGTTCAATATTGATCTACCTTAATCCTGTCTCAACACACTGCAGAAAACTATCTTCTCAATATTACAGAAGATAAATGAAATAATTCAGTTTGGATCCTTCCAGATGGTTGTAATATTACCATCGGTATTATAGCCTTGAAACAATCACAATATCATAATTAAAGTGGCAAAGAATGAGCTGTAATGATGACTGAAGTTGGATTATATTCTAATACAATATTTCTGCAGATCCCGATCTGAGATTCAAGGAATAAAATGAGAGAAGGAATGAGATAAATTGATGGATTTATTTCCTATAGAAGTTTCAATCCAGAAGCTTTTTTCAGAAATATTTTACAAATAAAATATAAAAATAAACGATTTTGGATGACTTTATGTTTTAGCTATTTGGTCACTCTCTTTAGATTGTCTGGTAACTCAGTTTTTTGCTAATTATCTTGGATACTATACTTCCTGTATAAACTATTAGTTGACAATTAATATTACTATCTCAGTTATAAATACTGATTTTTTATAGCAACAACTTAAGAAGATGGACTACAAAATATTAAGATGATCCATTCCGATACTATAAACCGCAAATTACCACACATCTGTCCTCTGCAGTATGCCAGCATCTCATCAAGGCTGACTTAAATCAATGCTTTCCATGCTCTATTCAAATAGTACTTTTTCTCAGTTAAGACATACATTGCTAATATCTTTATCTGGACTTATAGAAAAAAGGCACTTAAGAAATTCTATTGGGATTCAAATGACTTGCACAATAACAAAAATCTGAACCTACACCAGACCATGCAACAAATTTATTGTCAATACACTACTGTTTAACTACATAACAGACATCAAAGCACCATGTTATGTGAGAAAATCACTAACCATTAATCATATATACATGATTCCAGAGTCTACTCAAAATACCACAAAACAGATTTCCACCACTGAAGCTCTGATAATCAATTGGATAAATTCAAAGATATACATGTGATATTTTTAGATCAGAAAACCCAATATTAAAGTGAAAAGCAATCAATGTAACCAGACTGGAAGACAGAAATAACCTCCAGCTCTCATTCAGGGGGGAAAAAATGTCATCTATACTACCTTAGCCAAAATTATCCCCATGGAGTTTAATTATTTACAGTTCATTTTTCTCTGTTAACTGGATATGATGATAATTGTACCACAAATATCTGATTTATCCCATTATAGACTTCTTACTCCTACAGCTATCACAAGATTCAGAAGGAAACTGAAATGGGGGGAAACTGAACTTATGAAAAACTAAACAAGCAATATTGTATTAAAGTATGTTAAGACACTGGAACGTAAGTTTCCATTGAAATTTAAGTTCGCTGGCAAGATAGAAAAATCCTAGAAAGCCTTCAAGTGAGGTAAGAAAATATTATAATGTATCATTTTACACTCTTTAGTGAGCAGAATATATACTTGCTATTATACCCTGCAGTTAACCAAGTATTTAAATAGTTCCAATAATGAAACAAATGCCAAAAATAACAGTTGATAAGAGTTAATAATGTTACTTTAGAAGTTAATAAGAGGCAAAATTAATGAGCCCTTCACAAACCTGAAACTAATAATTGAGCATCATGAGCTTTTGTTACTTGATTAAAGTTCAAATTAGAAGGAACAGAAACAAAAACCATTAGAATTAATGATGACCCAAAATATGTTTCTCCTTAAGAGAAATAAGATGTAATTTCTGTTCCCAGAAAAGTCTGACAGCAGAATCTTTCTTTAATATTGACAACTACAGTGTTCCTTACTGTGCCTGAAGGCACCAGTCTCCTCTAGTGGACACAGAATGGACTTTGTTATAGGCAAACTCTCTTCTCCATCATAGGTCTAATAAAAATGTAAATATCAATAAAACATCAATACATTTTATTGATATTTAAATTTTTGTATTCTATTGTTGGTTTTTAATTGTATTTCCTTGAGTTTCACCAGAGAAGAAACAATATAAATAATAACAGCACCTTGGTTAAGGATGACGCATAGTTAAGAACACAGCCTATTATAGCAAATTTCTAGTTATGTACACGATGATTCAAGTTAAATGCACAATGGTTCAAGTTCTTTACACAATACTACTTATACAGTATCATGCAATACATACAAATTACATTTAAGGAAAGACTTTGAGAGTGGAAAACTTTCTAAAGTCTTTCCTTAAATGTAATTTGTATGTATTGCATGATACTGTATAAGTATCGAGACTACCTGTACTAGCACACACTTTCTGTTACCTCTGATCTGCTGCTTGAGGCAGTCCCTCACTCTGCCTAATGGAAAAGGTCAATCTTGCTTAATTCTGGTCCATTGCTGAAATCTGAAGCATGTAATTTAAAATGTAAAGGAAAAGGGAGTGCTTTGCCCAGTTTGTTTTTCATCATTCCCCCCCGCCCCTCATATGAATAATTGTGTGTTTAGAGAATTCTTGTATTAGCTTATAAGAATTCAGTATAACGTATCTTCCTACAAGACGGTCATCTCACTGTAATGTGTAATTAAACAAGTTGCTGATTATTCTTCAAAGAGTACAAGAGATTCCCAAAAGATATTACTGATTCAACTGGATTGCTACTACAAAATTATTATTTTTTTGCAAGTGAGGTTTAAGGAATTAAAAAAAAATATTATTCCATATAATCACGATGAAATTGTAGGAAGTCTGATAAACATAATGTTGACATGATTCTGTAAAATGGTACTTATGAGGAAGAGAGAAGTCCAAATGGACATAGAACTAGTTATAACTAGATAAAATGTATAAATATTTCTGAGTAGCAGGATTCAATATATAGTTGTGCACATTTAAAGAATCAGTTACATACCTAAGTATCTCATGACACAGAAATGGAAATATCACAGCAAAATACATCATATTTATTTTATTCTATTCTTTATTTTATTACATACATTAAATGTACACACATACCTTAACTACAACAGACAAGAAGAACAAAAAGCAAAAACAAAATAAAACAAAAAAAAAGTCAAGCAAATCCCAAAAGTAGGCTCTACAACATCCTGTCTCCAAGTGCAGGGAAAACAAATATGTTCTCCAAGGCATCCTCCGGAGAGGCCAGGATGGGTAGCACTAGTCCTCCAGCTCTATGACTTGAGTTGTAACATTTAAAACTGCCTCCCTGCCAACAGTCCAGTTCTTCAATTCAGTCCTAGCTCTGAAGGACGCTCTAGAGATTTCTCCTCAGCTAAATTTAGGTTAGGATTGTTAGTATGAAGAAAACTCCCAGGTTTTCTTTGCCAACGGCTATTCCTAGCTTCTCAATCAGTGTTTACTCGATCAGCTGTTCGACAGTGCTTTCCGCAGCTGTGGATAGAGCGGGGAGTGGCTGCCCTCGCTGCTTTGATCGTCGGAGGCTAGGTCCGGGCTCAGGGCTAGCTGGTTTGGACCAAATCAGACTGGCTTCTGTGAGTGCGGTCTGGCCGCAGCTCCTCGGCTCTCCACTGAGGCGGATTGCATCTTTGAGGGAGCGGTCAGCCATTTTGATGATGCAGGCAGCCAGGTGGCCCTCAACAACTATCCATCAAGCACATCTATGCTGCAACTTGGCGGACCTTCTTGGAGTGGTATGCCTCAGTTCATTTGGACCCCATGGAGATGGACATTGCTGACATTCTAAATTTTTTACAGGAGAGCTTGGACAAGTGGGTGAACCCTGCCGTTCTTCCAAAGGAATTTCACCAGGCACAGGAGTTGGTCTTGCCAGACTTCTGTCCCAGCCCACGGCATATCTTGGGACAGACCTGGGACTTTCTGGATGTGAGGTGGGCTGTTCACATTTACATCTCCAGAACCGCTTCCTTCCAGAAGACTGAATCTCTGTTCGTGTCCTTTCAGCTGTCAACTCTAGGCCACAGGGTGACACTTTCTATGGTGGGTCATTGACTTTGGACGGCTATCACCCGCATCTATGAAGTTCAGGAGCTCCCAGTGCCCCGGGGATCACTGCTCATTCAACCAGGAGCACGGCTACTACTGCTGCCTGGGCCATGAACATGAAGGGGCTCAGGAACATTTGGACACCCACCTGTAGGGCATGCCAAGCATTGGTATGTCCCATCCTGGCCTCTCTGAAGGATGCCATGGAGAAGGGGCATTGGTCTTACCTGATATGCCATTCTAATGGCGATCCAAAGGAGAGGCCAGACCCTCCATGGGTTTTGTTTTGCCTTTGAGGTTTTTTGTTGTGTTCCTGGCCCCAGCCGGGGTTTCCATAGGACTCGATAGGACCAGCACGGACTTGGTGACTGAGAGAGGTACTGTGGCTTCTGTCGGCACAGGTGACGTTTCAGATGGCACAGCTTCTGGAATACTTTGGATGTCACGTTGGCTTCATTTTGAACTGGACAGTTGGCAGGGAGGCAGTCCCAAATGTTACAACTCAGTCATAGAGGTGGAGGACTAGAGCTACCCATCCTGGCCTCTCCTTCGGATCGCCATGAGAATGGACGTATCAAGTAAGACCAATGCCCCACTTCAACAACTTAATGAATGATGTAAGTGTAGTTGAAGCCATATAAGTTTGGGTAGAAATAATTTCAAAGGGCGAGAATTGAAAACATAGTAAAAGTATTTCCTGAGTCACACAGAATGATATTCTTGAACTGATAGGATAAGGAACACATTCACCCTGCTGGATGTAATTGGGCAGAAATGAATCTCTCAGATAGCCAAGCTCTATACCATGAAGATGATAGCCAGCACCTTGAATTGTACCCAGAAGCTAACTGGCAGCCAGGGCAGCTCATGAAACAGTAGAGTCTCACTCATATAAAGCTGAGCATGATCACTGTCTGCACCACCACCTTCTATACTGCTGCAGCTTCTGGATGGTCTTCAAAAGCAGCTCCATTTAGACTGTATGGCATTAATCCAATTATGACATATTAGAACATGAGTGATTGTCTGAAGAACCTCCCTGATTCAGGAAAAGATGCACATGATGTATCTATAACAAAGCTATTGTCGGCTATAGCTTCCACCTGTTTTCAAACAGAATCCAAGAGGGCCTCCAGATTATGTATAAGTCTTAAAATATTTTTCAAAGCAGCTCTGCAGATGGTCCTCAGGCTCAACCTCCTGAAATTGGAATAAGGTAAAGGTAAAGATTCCCCTTGCACATATGTGCTAGTCATTCTTGACTCTAAGGGGCTGTGCTCATCTCCGTTTCAAAGCCGAAGAGCCAGCGCTGTCCGAAGACGTCTCCGTGGTCATGTGGCTGGCACTACTAAATGCCGAAGGCACACGGAACACTGTTACCTTCCCACCAAAGTGATCCCTATTTTTCTACTTGCATTCTTATATGCTTTCGAACTGCAGAACTGCACGTTGGCAGAAGCTGGGGCAAGTAACGGGAACTCACTTTGTAACGTGGCGCTAGGGATTCGAACCACCAAACTGCCGATCTTTCTGATCTACAAGCTCAGCATCTTAGCCCCTAAAAAGAGATGCCAGATAGCTATTGGCAGATGCAATAAGCACAGAGAAATAAGAATATTTTGGCTCCCTTATCATCACAATGTAGTGCCTAATATGGGTCATACTCAATCAGATTTTTTTATCTTTCTGCAACAGAGCTCCAGGGATCTCTTCCTGTGCTTCATTTCCCAAACTCTCTCTGAAAACTTTGCTCATCAAACATCTAATAAGAATCAAACACATCCAGAAGAATTAAACTAACAGAATGCAGAATAATGAGTCACACTAAATGTATTATCTAATAGTTTAAAAATCTGTATGGAATACTTACTAAGAGTTTGAAAAACAAATTTAAAAAAGTACTGTTTCAGGAATCAATTTTCCTTTACAATGATGCTGCTGCCTCACAGCTTACTTTTAATATCTGGAGAAGAAATTCTCCAGAGACTGTAGATTAAAACAAATCTTATTCCTATTCTGGTATGAAGAGTTTGGTTGGTTTTATTTTTAAATTCTATACTTAAACCATATTCCACACGATGCAGAGCTTAAGTATTTTTTGTATTGGTTTAGCCGGTCCTCACCCCACCCGCCCCCATCACTGCATATATCACATTTTTTATTTTGTCTCTTCCCTTTAACTTTCTGACCTGGCAGATTTCCAGATCTATAGGATATTTCTATAATTTCCAGCCTGCAAAGCAAAATCACAGGCACATGGGCTTGGATTTTTTTTTAATCAAGAATTTTGACTAATTCAAAAACAAATAGACCGATAACGTATCAAATACATTCTGAGTACTTTTGATTTAAAAAGAATATTAAAATGTTCAAAGTATTTCTAAGATGTTAAAATTTCTCAATAACTTCATTGTTTGTACCAATATAGTTTTACAATAGGGTAAATCAAACCCAGAGAAAGTATTTATTCTACTTTTAATATTGTTATTTTTTGGATCTTGTAAAATATGCAGCTCCTACTCTATTCTTTTCTTGGAAGCCAGGGGGAACTATATTTATTTTTAAAGAATTCAGCTATAACAATGAGAAATAGTAACAAATGGCAAAGAAAAAAGCTCTGTACAGTAGAATCAATATGACTGCTTTGTGTAAAGCAAAGTCCTTCCATTTACAGCTATATGACTGTGACAATACACAAAGAACAAAAAAAAAAATCAAATGTTCTTTGTTTCAAATAATAAGGATATAAAACTTGCCACGTTGTGGCTCTAATAATTCCCACTGAAACTTTTAGCCATATAATATATCAGCTCTTATCACTATCACTAATCTAATCTAATTCTAATCATTAAAACATTGATACAGAATGACTTGAATGCTGGTTAGTGAATGCTTGTTGGAAACATTAATTCAGCAAAATTAAATATACAAAAAGTATACACAGTAGACCTTTTCTTTCCTTTTCCAATAGCATCCAAGAGTAGGCTACTGAACGACAACTAGAATTAGTATTTGTGTGCCAAATGAGATCATCTATCATTTTTATCTTAAATATGCAGATGTGCCTAATTTTGTTATTTCCTTTATTATTTAATCATTATAGGCAGTAAACATTCAGACTGAATCTACACCTATTTATTTGGAAGCAAATTCATCTGGCTTAAATACACTGTACAAACTGGGCAAGGATTGCTAAAGCATTTAAATTCTAATTGTTCAATAAAACAGAACAAAAAAATCAGGAAAAAGTCTCAAATCAATACTTGTAAATCAGAAAAAAACGAAGTTGACTTTATTTGCAGGCTGTTATATATAGGAGCATGACAAAGTTCTAAATAGTGCAGTCTTGGAACGTGCTGGAATTTCTAGCATGTATACACTTTTGAAACAGTGCCGTCTTCGCTGATTTGGGCATGTTGTGAGAATGGATGATGGGCGAATTCCGAAAGATCTCCGGTATGGTGAACTAGTGCAGGGAAAGCGCTCCAGAGGGAGACCACATAAGGATATCTGTAAGAAGGATTTAAAGGCCTTGGGAATGGACCTAAACAGCTGGGAAACCTTGACCTCTGATCGTTCAGCTTGGAGGTTAAAGATGCAGCATGGCCTTCTCCATTTCGAGGAGACACTTGTTCAGCAGGCCGAGGCAAAGAGGCAGTCCCGGAACCAGCAAAATCTGGGGG
>JANHGD010001104.1:32325-46311 GCA_027560375.1 Imantodes cenchoa
ATGAAGGGAGGCTTTTATAGATCTATTTCAAGCTCTTTTGCTCTCGTCAGATAGTTATACCCTTACTGGGGTTTGAACCTGGGCAGTCTGCCTATATATATGTATGTATGTATGTATGTATGTATGTATGTATGTATGTATGTATATATATATATCTCCCTTCATTTTCATTTATCAGCAAAAAAATTATTATACATATATATACACACACACATACATACATATACGTATATGTATATATATATATGTACGTACGTACATATGTATGTGTGTATGTATGTATGTATGTATGTAAATATATCCCTGATTTGCAGTCAAAATTAACTTGTTTCACTGAAAAATAATCTGAATCCAATATTTTGAGAAAACATTTTAGATAGCTTTCAGTATTTTCAACCCCCGCTCCAAATTTAGGTGATAAAACTGTATGATATTGAGTTTCAGCAGCAATCCTAGTTGACAGGTGCCATAGTAATTTTGATAAAATGCCTTTTTTTTTTTTACCAGTAATAATGGATTAGAAAATTGACCCGTTTCACAGTCATTACTAAGAACAAAGGCCAACTTTGTAATAAACAAGTGTTGAGATCATCTATCTATGTATTATCTCTATTCTCATTTACTGTTTGGGTGCAACCTTATAATTATGATCACCACATGCAGAAAAGCTTTAAAGATTATGCTGTGTTTATCATGACATGCTTGAAACTCTGCAGATCTGGGAAAGTGAGAAACTGGTCTGTATCTTTAATATTTTTTCCATGATAAGAAAGCAGCATACGTAGTTCTTGTTAAAACCAAGTTTTTAGAATTCCTTTTTAACCTAATCAAGAATTTTTGAATACTTAACAGTGTAATGTTTTTTGGGGAATTGCTTTTGTGCCGTGTATTCTGAAAAATATTGTTTTTGGCTACCGTCCTGATTAAACCAGACATTTTAATGTGTATTATGATAGGTCATTTGATGAATAGTCACTGTACTCTGTGATCCACTGAAACCTGGCCATTTGGGTTGAGCGTTTGTGGCTAAATGTCATAAGTTCCCATCTTTTCTTGATTAATGCTTCCTTTTGTGATCTGAAAGGGAAATGTCTGGAGGTTTCTTCCCTTGCATTGCAGCCGCTTAAAACGAAGAGGGGAGACCTGTTGCTCATTTCACATAAACCCTTTTTATAATGTAGTTGTGAACTTTTAGGAAAAAAGTATAGCATGTGGAGAGAACCGTCTTTAAAAAATGGGGTGGTGGTTGTTGTTGATTTGTTTGGGGTGTTTTTTTGGCTTCATGGCATAAACTTGTTATATGTACTGTTAGTTTTTCATACAATTTAAAATAAAGACGTTTCTAATGCAAACGTTAAGGCTCATGAAATTTGAATCCAGAATTTTCCTATCCAGTGGTCCCCAAGATTAATCCCCTATGCACGTTTAAGTATTTGCTTAATGATTTGCGGTTGAACACATGAACTACTTCCATTGGAAAAGATTGTTATCTGAGGTGACAGGAAATTTTAGCTTGTGATGGGTGTTCTGAAATAGCGGTTTGATGCATTCAAGTTCATACTGTAGAGTCTCCTGAAGATACATGATCTTGTTCAGGTGCTAAAGAGAAGCTAGTATCGGGCTTGGTCAATGTTTTACTAATAGATCATTCAAGGAAAGCTAATCAAGAGATTAATACAGAAGACAGCCGTCGTTTTCTCTCTTCCTTTCACTTAATGGCTATTGCAATTGCAATCAACAAGTGATAAATGTGCATCTATACAAAGCGGTTAATTATTTACTGCTTTATCAAAACTTTTAAGTACACAAGATAAAGGTGAGCCCTTACTCCTATAGATAGGAAGCAGAGAAAAAAGAAACCTGCTCCCTGTTAAACTATGCGTTTGTGCCACAGCTGCACAATTTTTGGTGAAAGGAGGTGCCATGTAATTTTTGGAAAGAGATAGAGGATGAGTGAGTGGGATTGTCTCATGCATGGGGAGAATGCCAATATCCTTGGGGGAGGGGACTTTTTGAGAGACAAATGGGTAATTGTGATGCCATCATCTTCAAGAGGTCATAAAACAAAGGAATGGATGGGGCATATGTGGCCTTGGGGGGACTTAAGAGTGCCCACTGACATGCGTTGCTTGGCCATATCAGACCTTTCTCCCATGTTTTTCCTCTCTTATTTACAAAATGCAATTTTATTATAAGCTATCAAAAGGAAGAAGGAATTACCCATTATTTTATCGGAAAATAAGCAAAGCTAATTCCAGCTATTTTTCTGTCATATGGATAACTTCTCTTCCATAGGAGAAAAAGTAGACAAGGAATGGTGTTTACTAAAACCAACAAACAAACATGAAAGTCAATAAGCTATTTTTCTTTTTTCCTTTGTTTTTATATCACTCTTCACTATGTTTAGTAATACCTGTAACTGCTTTTGTAAATAAATAAAATAAAAGAGACAATAAGAAAAAAAAACATTATTTTTGTCATCATCATCATTATCATCACCACCTTCATCATCACTGTTAACTATCAACTTCATTATCTATAGTGTTAAATATGGTTTTAGCCTATGGTCAAAACTATAGCTTAAGGTATTAGTTAAACCTATACCCTAAAAGTATTAGTTATTCACAGGCTCGATAACGGTTTATGCTTCCTGTCTCTTTATTTCAAATAAACAATTTTTCCATTAAAAAATCAGAATACAAAAAAGGAGAAAGGTAACATGTTCAGAAAACGAGTATATACAGGGCTATTCAAAAAGAATGAACCGATTTCATGACATATTGCTTCAGTTCTCAAGCATCGTCATGTAATGAGTCAGTGACCATTTGAAAACTTATCTAAGTTTTGAATGGCTGCCACAGGGGCGATAGTCGGGCTGCTCCGTGTTCCGTCTGCCAAACAATGCCGACTGGCGTGCCCGCGAGCTAGATCCTTCTACGTTGCTGCTCCGGCTCTATGGAACCAACTACCCCCAGAGGTCCGTATCACCCCCACCCTGCTGGCCTTCAGAAAAGCAGTTAAAACTTGGCTTTTCCCTCAGGCCTGGGGCCAATGATATCGGATGGTTTGCCCTCGTATGTATGGTGTGTGTATGGGAATGCTTTTCTTCCTTTCATAATTTAAACTGTGATTTTATATTTTATAATGTATTCATATTTTAAATTGTATAGTATTTCTATGTTTGTTAGCCGCCCAGAGACCCTTGGGAATTGGGCGGCAAATAAATCCATTAAAATAAATAAATAAATAGATAGATAAATAGTTAAAGGCAGTGAAAAGCAGACAACAAAGGCTGTGAATTGATTCTGCTTCAACTATAACAGGTCAATGTAGGGAACTAGAAGGGAAAGAAGTTGGGCAAACAAATGCTTGCTGACACTTAATGGCAGTTGCTGGGTCCTCTCCAGTCTGCAGCCTGGCACTGTGCTGCTGGGGCAGGCTGGGGAGCCCCGTGTAGAAAGTATTCACCAGAGAAACTGGACCACAGATCCAAAAAGGAGAGAACAAAACCACCAAGAACCATCTGTTTCAGCAGCTGAGTACAAAAGGCAAAATGCCAGCTTAGGGAACTGATAGAGAAGTCAACTGGATGGATGAATGTTTGCTGGCATTTTCTGGGGCTTCTTGGACGTTGAAGCTTTCCACTGCAAAGCTGAGGCAGGTTGACTGTGGTTTAATGCTGTGCTATGGCTCAGGAGCTTCTTGTAACCCCATAATCATGTGGTTCTGGGGCTGCTTGCTGCCCAGTAAGGCAGGATGCAGGATGACAAAAAAGGCAGAGATGGGGAGCAGCTAGAGAGGCAGTTCCTTGCTTTACTGAGGTTCAGGACTGGGAGGAACCAAGCCTGAAATTGGTTGGCTTGACAGAATTGGGACAGGTTCTCAGCTAATGGCTGGCTGCCTTCGTATAATGACTGCAATGGGGAATGCCAGAATTGCTGTTGCTAATAAGCGATGTAATCACATGCTCTTTTGTTTTATGACTGTATCATTTAGCAATAAAAATTCTGGTCCCAATTGTGGTAGTAAGTCAAGGACTATCTGCAAAAGCTTTGTATTATTACTGCTCCTTCTGTTTCTCTGAGACACATTTGAACTGTTCCAAAATTTAAATTCGTGATTAAAAAAAAAGAAAGATAAAGAACAGTACTGTGCCACATAAGGAAGACATAGAGAACATTATTATTTGTTTTGTCACAAACAAAGCCCTATTATCGTTTAATGTAGTGTATTTGGAGACAGGCAGCCAGCATAGTTCTAATTTTTGCTCAACCACAAACAACAGATTTTTCTTAGTCTATTTCATGGAAAAACTGAAGGCAGAGACCCATTTTGACTGGACTGAAAAGACGTCTTTGTTACAGGACAGAAGTCTTTTGAAAACACTGGCAATTACATTATCTGTAATGAAATTCTATTTTGTTTTTTAAAAAACATTCATCTCTGTTTCACTTTCTCCTTTTCTTTGGGGATTTTCGATTTGACTAGCACATAAGAAAGGAGACTGCAACATATCTTAAATAGCACTAATGCTCCTTGTAAATTTAATATTATCCTGCCTTGAAGATTTCCATAAATGAGGTTTGCAGCCCCTGTGCGGGACAGCTTTATCAAGATAACCTGTTCACCTTGTTCTCAAGAGTTTACAGAACTTCGATTTAAAACAAACCATCTCTTTTGACCCAAGTCTTGTATGTGGATCCTGAAGCTATGTTAAAATAGATTTCTATAGCTAACTTAAAAGTGTTTTCATTATAAATAGAATGAGTACAGCTGAGTTTCAAAACCTAGAGTAAAATTGCTTTTCTGGTGCTGTATAATCTAAGAATGATTTTTGTACGTGATCCCACGGTTGGTTAGGAAACATTGGCTAAAATTGTGACTTTTAAATCAGCTACAGTCCAGGAAAACAGGTTTCCTCCCCATTCTCTCTCGCTAATTGTTCCTGATTGTTCCACAGCTGTGTTCTGATTATGTTCTGTGTAACAGACTGAAACAATTTCATTCTCTTGACTAAATAATGTAGGATTTTTATAAATGCCAAACACATTTCAAAATATTCTCTCCCCCTTGCTGGACGAATATACACAATATAGAGAAAGGAGACGGTGTCCATATTTCCAGCAGTCCTTTAGCAAATGACACAGAAAGGATCCCTGATCTCTGGTCAAATAGTAAGAATGGATATGATTGGCTTGTGCTCTTCATGAAAAATACAACTTTAATAGCCGCTGCAATGCTCAAAAGGGAAGATCTGGCCAATAGGTTTAAAACCAAGGAAGAAAAGAAATGCAAGTTTCCTCTTGTAAGAAAACAGAGCTTGCAAAAAATAGCTTGGTTTTGAATTTTTGCTGCACATGTTTCTCACTAACCAAAAACTGTGGCTAATGATCTGAGAGGTAACACTATTGAGTTAATTTCTTATCAAGATGATATGTTTAAAGTTTAGGGCCGAGGTGTCAAAGTTGCATGTCACATTGTCATTATGTGACGTATTGCAATTCCCCCCCTTCACTAAAACTGGGGTGGGCAAGGCCAGTGTGTGACGCATCTGGCCCATGAGTTTAACACTCCTGGTTTAGGGGTTCAGCTCAGCTTCTTTCTTGATACAATTTCCAGAACTGAAAAGAAATGGTGGATTAAATATAAAGGTCATGTATTTGGTATGTTTGAAAAGAATATATAATATGAAACAATATCTACACATTTACTTCAGATCATCAAAAATACCAATTATGCAAAAACACTAATTTTGCATCGGCTCTTATAGTCCTTCTTTTCTAACAAAAGGGTATTTTGTTTATAATCTGTAATGATTTAAAGCAATATGCACCCATCTGATCAAAGTATTTGCTCTCAGCTCTTGATTTTAATGTTAGAGCTGTTTCACTCATTCAAAGTTTCTAAGATAGGCTGTATGGGAGCTTATCTTAGATGCGCTGAAATCTACTCTTCTTTGCTGTTCTTTCTTACAGAATAAAATTATATTAGAGATGTGTAAACATTTACCCCAATCATTCTGAAATTCTAAATGGTTACTAGCACATGTAAAATCTTGAGAAAATGTATGAATAATGTTTTAGTATATTTATATTTAGAATATAAAAATATATACTATATTTTAATATATAATATTACAAATATTATTAATCCATGTTTGCAAATTCTTGCATTTCTTTGAAAAGACCTCTCCTAGTTTGAAATATAATCTGGATTCAGGAGCACTTCCACAGTCACCGAGCTACCATTTAATGTTGTAATGGCTGAATTGGATATAAACTGAGCCTAAAATTGTCTGGAATTCCAGCCAGCTTTATCTGTCCAAGTCAAAGAAAACTCCAGCTAACTAGAAATAATTTTCATAGACATAAATAAGTGAAAATTTGTGAAAGATAGCCAAGCACCAACAACATTCAATTACCTGGGCTACACTCTGGACAAACTCAATAAAGGCCCACTGGACTTAGAAATCAACAAAATAATTTAAGACATGATTCTAATGACTATTATGAACATGTGGGTGCAAATAATTTTAGGTAATTATTTTCATGATTCATATGTCATTCAACTGCAGGAAGCCTTTAATTGCTGGACAAAGAATTTGAAATATACTGCCCCTTGGAAAATACTTCAGGCCATCATGGTGTCTTCCCCATAGAAACCCAGTAAACCATTAATAATTGTTGTCTGTCATTATATAAAAAGCAATTGACAATCACTTTTCATAAATTAAAAAGACAGGGAGAAATGTCCTGGGAACAAGTTTCTTTTCTTTTTCCATTCTTCTTTATTCTAGCTTAATATTCTTGTTTCTCACTGATATAAATAAGATCATCTTTCTTTGGTTTGGGTATGTCAAGTCTAAATGCAAACTAAATTTTTATGCCTCAAATTAACACACACACACACACACATGTGTGTGTGTGTGTGCTAAAAATGGTTGTAGATTTCTCAGATAATAGTAATACTTAAAAAAAATGAATTTAACTACTTTATTATTATTTTAAGAGGAATGGGATGAAATGAAGTATAACCTAGGCAGCTGTTATCCTTTGGCAAGAGAGAACAAGCTAAAAAATTAAGATTGAAGAGAAATAACACATCTGCTTACAAGATGGCAGCTGCATCTTTACTGAGTGTAAAATCAAATTAAAAAGGAAGCTTCTTTATATGTAATTTATACAATATTAGACAATACAAAAAGGAAAATAGTTCTTTTAGAAGTTAGAAAATGGCTGAAATCCAATCCATAGGAAAATATCAATTTTCAAAGTATCATAATACACATATAAAACACCTAAATTAATAAATGCATAAACGTTGTTGGTGGATCAGGATTAATAGGATTTTATCGCAGTTGCTGAAGACTGATAACACAGGATTCTCAAAATCTGTGATATTGTGATTACGTCCAATTATATACAGCATTTGTGTAACCCTTGCCCCATTTTAAAAAACAATTTAGTTAATCATTTTTATAGGTAACTCATAGTTTTATCTATCACTATTTTATCTATTGAAAAGCCATTTCAAAGTTTGATCCCTGCTCCAACTTTGTTTGGGCCAAGCAGAAGAGTTCTCAAAAGTTATTCCAGGCTTTGTTTCCCAGAATTACTATACAGGTAATCCTTGGTTAGCAACAGCACTTAAGACTTATGTATATACCACTTCACAGTGCTTTACAGAACTCTCTGAGTGGTTTACAAATATCAGCATATTTGTCCCCAACAATTTGGGTCATTTTACCGACCTCTGAAGGATGAAAGCCTGAGTCAGCTTTGAGCTGGTCAGGATTGAACTCCTGGCTTTGAGCAGAGTTAGCCTGCATTCTAACCACTGAGGCACCATGGCTCCTTAGTTATTTACAATAACAACTGGGACTGACAGATGCTGAATGATGCAGTTGCTATGTGGAAAATCATGTATAACTATGATTGTGTTTCTAATTTTATTTCAGCTTTCTTTTGCTTTTCATCATCAAAAGGCTACAATTCCAAACAGCTAGGCAAGCTCAAATGGTAGGGAAGATTTCCGGAACTCAAGTCATGAGGAAACTTGGTAAAAGGACAAATATAGTGCTTTTACTGTACTCTGCCTTCCTTTGGAATGATTGTCTCCACTTATGGAATAATAAGCAAGAAGAGAATTGTTTGCATTTACATTTATTAGAGAAGAAAGGATTACAAGAAAATAAACAGGCACACAATGGGAAATACACTTCAAAAGAAATGTGCTAGGATGACTCCTTGCCTAGTGTGCTCCCACCTTATAAATAAATAAATAAATAAATAAATAAATAGCAATACTATATTAGCAATTGAATTTACTTTTTTGATATGGCTGTCAGAGTAAAACAGAGGCCATGTGACACTTAAGGAAAGTTAAAATTGGAAATAATGCATTTTAATTATGAAGGTCAATTTTTTTTTATCTCCAGGGAATCCTGTCCACATTAATCTATCTGTTAAAGAGCCTCTGTGTGACACAAAGATTTATGGAGGATATTTTACAGCATACAGTTAGTTCATGCCAGGATGTTGTGAAATCTCTTGGGCTCACTTGTCATCATGTATGAATTCCCTTACAGCTTGTTTACTGCAGGAAGCAATCTGTATTTCATGTTACTAATTGTTCGTTCCAACTTTATTTCTACCAGACTTCAAAGAAACCACCAGAGAATATAACTAAAACAATATATTAATATAAAATAATTGATCAGTCTACTTTTTCTACTGGTAGGACAATATATTTTAGAAAAACAGGAATTCTTTTTTTCCTTTATTTTATCATTTAACCATTAAATGCATTGTATACATACATTAAAATGGTTTTTATATAATCTGCCTTTAACTATTGGAAATATTTTGCCTTTTATTGAATTTTTTAAAAAAATAGTGTGTTAACAATAAACAAATGCTATTTTATTCAATACAAAATTATATATTTTTCCCAATAGTGAAATCTCCATGACATTTGCTTGACTGCTCTATAAAGAAGATACTACATTATCTATTTGGTCCTTATTCAACTTCATAATAGGTGTATACTTGCCTATAAAGTCGCCCAGAATGACACACAACAGAACGGGTGAAGAAATAGGTATATATAAAAGAAATAAATACATATGTTTTCAAACTGTAATATTATGATTATTTTAAAAGTCTGTAAAACAGAATTTCACATATTCAGAAAGAATTGTGAACTAAACATCACTGAAATTAGTACTTACCTCTACATGTTGACAAGTTTGAATTAATTTAGCCAAAAGTGTTTCCAGTTCAGTGTTTCTTTTGATAAGGCTGGTAAGATTACTTTCTAAATTTTGCTGTTTAAAAAAAAAAGAAGAGTTAGCATAGTATTTGGCATTACATATAATCAAATTAAAAACAGTACATGTGATACATTTCTCTCTCTCTCTCTTTCTCTCTCTCTCCCCCTCCCTCCCTCTCCCTCCCTTTCTCTCTCCCCCCCTCTCTCCTACGAAAGAGACCTAAAAGATGGATCAGCCACACCAGCAAGTATTGTGGGCCCAATTGGCAAAAGAAAGCTCAGGACTGAATTGGCTGGAAACATGCAGAAAAGGCCTTCATCCTGCAGTGGATAGAAAATGGCTAAAATATATATTCCATATATCCTTGGAACTCTCCATCCTGCCCTTTTCACATCAGGATTGCTCCTCTCAATTCAATCAGAGTAAAATTATGTTAATTAATATCTATTACTGTATATCTTCTCAGTAGCAGATTAATGTATATACACACCCACATATATATACACAGAGAAACATGCTCACACTCACATAATGTTTAGAAAAAAGCACGCCCAACTTCTTCAGACAAGTTATACCATTGCTCTTCCATCCACACACCAAATTCTCTTCAGAATAAGGCCTCCATACATTCAAGATACATATTTCAGAAAGATCAGGGGAAAATGGAATTGTGCACGAAATCCTTTTACTTATGTACTGCTCACTTCCCCCGTTTCACTGAATAGCATTATTAATGAATTACATTAATATAAGTAAATTACTGTTTGCCTGCAGTCTATTTAATAAATGATGAATACACCTTGTTAGTTTTTATCTGCATTACTCTTATTCACTGAAAGGGACTACGCTCAGTCTTTAGACTGAAGACTCAATTTCATTCTCTAACATTTAACAAAACTGAGATGAGGCCTTCTGTTTGAAACTGGATTTGTGTTGTTAAATCTGGTGACATTCCTCCCACCTGTCCCAAAATAATTCTCTGCCAGTAGCATACTAGGAAATATGGTAAATTAAACTGACAAAAGGTGTATTTAAATAGTTGACTTGTGAAGAAGTATTATTTTCAGAGCAGCAGAACATCTATTAAAAACTAATGTGTTTTATTGTAGTTATCCTGTCAGTTAATCATTGCTTTTTTGGGAAATCAATGTTTTAAAACAAGTGGTTTTTTAAATTGTTTTCACTGCTCAAAAATCTAGATGTCTGTCAGAAATTAAGCATAATATGGGAACTATAGGTCAGTCATGGTTGCCCATTGTTCAAACTAAGCACAATCCCATTAATGAGTGATTTATTGATGATTAAAAATTATCACGAAAAGCTGCCATCAGGATCATCAGAAAACCAAATAAATTACTGCAAATCCAGTCTGTGATGTGAGTCAGGCAGGCCATCTCTACATCTATTAATTTGGAAACTTTATAGATGCAGCCAACAAGATGCTGTCTAGAACAACTCAGTCCTGTGTTTCATTTTCATTTTCATTTTATGTGGAAATATACAATGAAGGCTTTTGACAAATATAAAAAAATAAGTTCAATTGAAAAATATCGAAACACTATAATGATTAAGTCAAAGATATACAATGTTCATTTACCATGTTGTGTCAAAGCATGGTAGCAAAGGAAGATTATACAAGTACTTATGCCCATGAACATTCAAGACCTTACGTTTTAGCAATAAAACTTGAGATAGAATTTATCTGCAAGGAAGCATCCCAATCAATGTTGAAATAATGTGTACTAATGTTCTGCAGTTTTGTCTGCCAGCTGCACTTCTGAACATTTGAAGGAGGATTTATATATGGAGATTGCAGCAATCCATCTTAAAATAATAAACCAATAAAATGCTTAAGCACATGAAAGCCCAAGAAAGAACTTCAGAACATTTAAACACACACTCACTATACAATTATCTATTAAGTTATCAAGCTTTCTTTGATTTATGCAGCCACTCATGTCATATATGTAACTCCGGGTGGCTTAGAATAAAATACAAAATACACAATAATAAACATAGCAGCTGTTTCATTAAAAATCTTCAACAACATCAAGACTATATCACACACACAGGGCTTCTAACCAAGTTTTTGTGGCCTTGTGAAAGACCATGGCTAACCTAATTCAGGTGGAATAATATGCCACTTATTTTAGTTAAAGTTTATTTGCAACAGAACGTCAGAAAAGAGATACAATGGATACCCTTGCTTTAGAATGCAGGCATCTAAAACCATCTATTATTGGATTTTTATTTCTTCTCTGAAATAAAAAGGAGAAAATTTGCTTTCAGTAAACCCTTGTATTATATTAAACATTAAATATTTGTGCTTAAATACAACTTGTCTTGGTCCCTTATTGTATACAAATAAATTGTATACAAATAAAAAATATAATATTTTATTGTATCAGCTATTAAATACAGCCCAAGAAGCTCACTTTACCTTTGTAAATTGTGGATGTGCTCCAAATACTTATTTCTAGGATTTCACTGCTAAATTTTATTAAGCAGTTGAGCACACTATGACTTCCTCTCCTGATACAGCTCTTGTAAAGAGTCAGAAGCTGTGTTGCCAGGATCCCAGAGCTGCTAATAGATCGAAGGCAGTCTTACACACTCACGCAGCTGCCGCAGCTCTCTAACAAGGGGAGTATGACCATCGGAGCGATCAGTGACTCCAGGCCCTTCTCCGCTGACGCAGAATAACCCTGGGCCCTTGCCGATCTCACTGGCCTGTTAGTGAAACGATCTGGAGATGGCTCCAAAATATCTTGACCCCTTCAAGCTTTAATCTGCCATAGTGGAGAGCCAAGGGGCTGCACTGAGTGTTGTTAGTCAACAGCGGAGCCTCGTCTACAAAGGGCTGGGCTGCGAACACCGATGCTGACTGGCGTTCCAGGCTCTCATCTGCTGCTGCCGAGAGCCCCGCTCAACAGCAAAGAGGTGTGGTGCGCCAAACCGCCAAAAAAAAAAAAAGGAGCCGAGGTGGCTCAGTGGTTAGAGTGCAGTACTGCAGGCCACTGAAACTGGCTGCTAGTTCAGCAGCTCAGCAGATCAAATCTCACCAGGCTCAAAGTTGACTCAGCCTTCCGAGGTAGGTAAAATGAGGACCCAGATTGTTGGGGGCAATATGCTGATTCTGTCAACCGCTTAGAGAGGGCTGTAAAGCACTAGGAAGCGGTGTATAAGTCTAAGTGCTATTGCTATTGCTATAAGGAAAAAACACATCAGGATTCAATATTTTTTTTCTCCGTGATGGGAGAATGTTGAGTGCATCTAAATAGCAGTAGCAATAGCCCTTATATACCTTTACATGGCTCTAAAGCACTGTGAAGTGGTATATTTACAGTATATACCGCTTCACGGTGCTTTAAGCCCTCTCTAAGCGATTTACAGAGTCAGCCTCTTGCCCCCAACAATCTGGGTCCTCATTTTTATCAACCTTGGAAGGATAGAAGGTTGAGTCAACCTTGAGCCAGTCAGGATCGAACTGCTGGCAGTGGGCAGAGTTAGCCTGCAATACTGTATTCTAACCACTGTGCCACCAGGGCTCATATAAAAATAGCATATAAGAGAGAGATGGGCTGATGACTCCTGCTTTTCTTCCTGCACAAACTATCTTTATTTGAAGGGTGCACAATCCCTCATCAATAACCTGACCTCATTATAAGTAATAGTAATATAAGTGATAGTAACTTATAAGTAATAATAACTTATAATTATTACTGACCTCAGGGTCCCGTCAGCCAGCCAGTGTCGGCTGGCGGGCCCGCGAGGGAGAGCCTTCTCTGTGATGGTCCTGACACTTTGGAACCAACTCCCTCCGGAGATCCGGACCTCCCCCACCTTCCTGGCCTTCTACAAAGCCCTTAAAACCTGGCTCTACCGACAGGCCTGGGGGAGTGGGACGGAGTAAGATTTGTTAATTGCCCCCCCCCGTGTGTTTGAGTGATTGTACTATTTTAAATTTTTATATGGATTTTAATATTTGTGGGTTTTTAAACTAATTTGTTCATTGTTTTTGCCATGCTGTGCGCCGCCCGGCATAGAAGTATGAAGAAATAAATAAATAAATCATTATGATTTTCTCTACTGATTAGATACCGACTGCACTTTGAGCGGGAAAGCAGAGAGGAAGTGGAGCGGAGGAAAAAGATTGCCCGGGAGAAAATCTTGGAACCAGTGCCGGATATCGAGACAGAGGTGGACATAGAAGATGTTTACAAGACCGGCTCAGGTAGGTGAAGACAATCAAGAAAAAGCTTCTTGGTGGGTGGGGGAATCTGAAGGGCTTCCCTCTCTCGGCCCCCTTCCTTCCCCCTGGCCTTTTTTGCTCTTAACAGACTACTTTCCTGGTCTCTGGAGAAAGTAGGGAGGAGATCCTTTTATGGGAGCTTCAGGCAGGAGATCCGTTTACATTGAGGAGCTTTTAATTACCTGAAATTCAGGAAATGAGTCTGAAGGTTCAGCACAAACATTCTTTTTTTAAATTTTTTTAAATTTTTTTATAAAAATGTTAAATCAATGTGTGAACAGTGTGGCAACTGAGCGCCATACATTCCAATACATATAAAACTGATCAGATTAAACGTTATTATTACATTCAATCAACTTATATATTTCTAATAACGATACACATCTGTAGCAATAGCACTTATATACCGCTTCATAGTGCTTTACAGCCCTCTCTAAGCGGTTTACAGAATCAGCCTATTGCC
>JANHGD010001104.1:60696-76599 GCA_027560375.1 Imantodes cenchoa
GGGGAATTCTGGGAGTTGAAGTCCACACATCTTCAAACTGCCAAGGTTGAGAAACACTGGTCCATACAGTCACAAGGAATTGAGCTCAATTCACTGGCTCCTAACTAACATAAATTAATGCCTTAAAAGAGACTTGAAAAAATGTATAAATAACATTAATGTAATGACCACAACAATAACATTTTTAACTATGTTAAGATAAAGTGCAAAAGAATATATCTTTACCATTGCACATCTGTTACATATATATGCCCTAATTAAAATCTTACTTACTGCAAATTCTTTATGTAATTAACAGACACATGCACACGACACATCTGGATATTATTTCCAGAAGTTAAATGCAGGCATTGCTTCTTTTTTTTAAAGAATTTTTCTTCATGACTTGATGTGCATCAAGGTCATGCACTTTAACTCACAGGGGCACTAGCAAGAAATGAAATGGTTTAGTGCTTTCCTTAAAGTAGAATTTCTTTTATATGCTTTTTCAGATTTTGATAATTAATGGCTATTATATTCACTGTTAAACCAGTGCAGCTTTGCATGCCTCAATCAGACAAGTCTACAGAGCTCTTAATTAAACAGTTTCATTTTACCACAAAAGGAGCTAGATTGTAATGGCATTTTTTTGTTTTCTGGCTAATGAAGGATGAAATATTGTTTAAATAATTAGCAACACTGCTGGAACAAAATGTCAGTAATTACATAGTTTGACACTCAAAAACTCGCATCACGAAGAACCAGTTCCTGTGCAATTAAAATGTAGGAAATTTTCAATAATTTACAAACTCAAATAAACTGAACATGGATCGTACAAAACATTTAAATATGTAGAAGTCTCCTTATGAAATTTACTCAGTCATAATTTCCAGGGCGTGAGGTAGGATCACCCCCCCCCGCCTTAATAATAGGGTTCAGTCAGATGTTTTTTCAATGGTTGCCAGGCACTACAAATTTTAACCACTACAAATCATACTCAAAGTTTACAATAAATTTAGGAAAGGAAAAAGAGGGAAAATATACAATTTACTTTGTGTAATCCAATTAAGCTGTTTGGCCATTGTTGGAATTGGAAGTGAAAACTAATTTTGGGATTGCTAAATAGAAGGGGAATTCCATTATGTGAGCAGGTTTTTACTTGCATGATACTGGATTATGTCACTTAGTATTATTCAAAACAACACAAACCTTGATACTGTTTCCTGAAATATATTATACTCTTTCAGCCATGTATTAAGCACCATTTCTTCCAAAACAATTAAACAAACACCACTCACACAATTAGCAATTTAATAAATGACTTTTTAAAAAAGAGATAGCATGGAAATCTGCATTACCCTTTTGCTTCATAATACAGTATCAAACTAGATAGGTTTCCAATACAGATTATTAGGCAAAGGAACCAGGTATCTATTTTCATTGAAGGAACTTTTTCTTCCAGACACACACACAGACAACCCTACTGATCTGGATTACCTTGGCAGTAGAAGTATAGTGTTAAAATTCCGTATATTTCTTCTTGGATTATGTTCTGGAGCCAATCATTGCCATGTATCTATTATTCACTTATATAATGCCAATTTTATAACTGTCAAATGCATAGATGCTGTTTTATTAGCCTTTTAGTCTCTCACAACAAAAATTGTAGCATATTATCCCAAATATTTTGTGGTTTAGAATCCATGAAACCCTGTGCCACAAATAATAATCACAATAATAGTACCGCAATAATAGTGGCCAGAGGTGGGTTCCTCCCGGTTTGCCCGAACAGGTAGCAACCCGCTGGTGAAGTCACGATGATGTCACGGAACCGGTATTGTCAGTGTCGGTCCGTAGGCGCCGCCATCTTTTTTTAAAAAAATTTCCGGCTTTTTTTTCTTTTGCACATGCGCAGAAGCTGAGTTTCTGGCAGTGTGCATGCGGTTACCATCATACTTTTGACTTTTTTTTTGCTACTGTGCATACATGCACGTGCTTTGCCCGTGTGCGCCTACGAGGTGCGCCCACAAGGTGTGGGAGGAAGCAAGCCGGCAGCGAGGTAAGTTAGAATCCACCCCTGGTAGTGGTGGAAGCAGAACTCACTGTAAATGGTAATGAACAATAAAGTACAATGTCATTTCTGATAGTCAGTGATTACTAATCAGGTAAATTAGCTTTTAACAAGCCTTTATTATTCTGACTACATGTAGTCCTCAACTTATGACTGTTGATTTAACAACCATTTGAAGTTATGACAGACTTCCAAAAATGTACTTACAATCCAAATTTAAAGTTCTGATGGCCACCCCAGTCATTTGATCACATTACGGACACTTAGCAACCAGCCCACATTTACAGCTATTTAGTGTCACATGATCACGTGGCTACAATTTATGACCTTTTTTGCCCAAATCTCAGATTTATTTCTGATTTGGGGGGGGGGGTGAACCCATAAATTGTGGACAATGAGTTTGCTTGACAATTTGAGTTTTCATTAAAGACTGTGGCATTCATTTTATGATTGCTTCATTTGCTTAAGACGCACCACAAAAAAGGTTATAAAATGGGTCACAATCACATGAAGATCCACTTAATGACTGGCATGACTCACAACCATAATTCTGACTCCATTACAGTGTAAGTCGAGAACAACCTATAATTGGTATATCTTTCATATCCTGGAAGAAGACAATGGCAAACCTCTTTTTATACTTCTGCCAAGAAAACTGCATAGACTTCTTAGCATCAGATTTCATAAATTATATAAAACCTATTCAATTCTCATATAGGACAAGTCATTTACCTAACTCAACATAAGCAAAGGAAAAAAGCCCCAAATAAAAAAAAAATCTTTTAAAACAATTCAAAATGCATGAATCTTAGTGACATTCATTTATCATAAAGATGTAACTAGATTTTGATTACAGAAAAATATAATACTAATTTGAATGTATTCGTACTATTCATTCTTTATCACAGATTTTTTTAAAACAATCAAAAATAAAACTATCATATTTTGGTGACCAGCAGAATATGATCAAGCAACTTATATGTAGTCAATGGAAGGTCTACTGACTTTTACCTAAGAACATTCCATTATTATACAGCAAAATTCATTTTCTTTATTTTAAGAGCGACTTCCAATGATTGCAGATACTAATATTGACAAGAAAACATTATCATAAATCCCACAGATTTATAAATGCACTAATTCTACAGATAAATATTATTATTACTATCAACGCAGCAAATTCATCATCATGAACTCTTATTGTCAGAATATAAATGTATTATAGTTTATGATCTTGTTTTTGCCAGAGTAGCACCGTTATTTTGAGAGCAACCAATGAATGCTAGTTGACTTCCAAGCACTACCCCAACTAATCCACTTGTTATCTTTAAAGCCTTACATTTCTCAGAACCAATGCCAATCCAGTAACAACTGGAAGAAATTGCCTTCACTGTATGCCAATGATGAAGGAGTGCCATATTGACAATTAAGCCACTTGTTCTCTACTGCTGCCCTCTTCTATGTAACAGGATTTTCCTGAGAGTTTCAGGAGCTTGAACTCTGTTCAGATTTAGGAAGGCAATGTTGTTCAAGGAATTCTTGGGGGTTATATAGATAGAAAATAGATAATCTGCTAATGATTGCATACAAAATAAACACAAAATTGTTAATCAATGCAATGGAATTGATAAGCTAATTATATATATTAGATGGTACTGATTTTTTTTAAAACTGGTACAATATAAGCCATTTGGAATTAGCTATAATTGAAGCAGCATATAAGCCTGAAAAATAAGTTTAAAAGAAAGGTATTATTCATCTGCAGCATGATTATTTAACTAAATGCTGAGTTTTAAAATTTGAATATGTAATCAATCAATCAATAAAGTATACCTAATATTAAATGACTAAATTGGTGCATAACTGTAAACATTTGAAATGGCTAGAGTTCCCTATAATAAGTAGAAACAATCAATTAAAAAGAATGAGATGTCTCACATTTAACTAAGGAAATTTAAATATCTGCATAATGTCTGGATTTGATAATCCAACATGGATTAGATACAAAAATGCAAAAGAGCTTTACAATTGTTTTTAAGTTGATTAGGTTAGCTTTAAAATGTAAATGAATAGTTCACAAATATTAGTCAAATAAATCTCTGAAATATGTCACAAGTCTATCCATGTTCGTTTATCAACATGGACATGTGAATTTGCTACAAGATGCTACTGTTATTTTAAAAGATGCTTCTTTTACAGTATTTACTAATTGGGTCCTGAAATATGTGATAGGCACCTATAAGGTATAACTGAGCTGGTCCAGGAGGCATGCCAGAACTGCTGATGTACAACTGCTATGTTACTCATGTAACACAGAAAAGGTTGAAATAATATTTAAATAATAATATAGTTAAACTGGCTTGAACATGAACACAAAGTATACACAAATTATATCCTAGCACAATACATTTGAATGTATGCTTTAAAATATATTTCTTTTAATCAATACCAGCTTTGCAAAGGACTAAGAATAATGGAACATCTCAAAATTAAATAATACAGTTAATAAACACAATATGAATGTATGAACAACTGCTAAGAAAAATAAACCATGCAAATAATAAAAGATTATGATAATAAGTAATAAGAAAGTATGTAGTTGTCACATATTTTCTACCTAAATTATTACCTCTCTTAATTAATGCTTATTGATGATAAATACCAGTAATAATTATTAAATTATTATCTAAAAATTAAGTACAACTTTTTAAGTGTAATGCTCTAGTCCAAACCAAACTGGCATCATTTATCTTTTAAGAACTATATATTAAAGCAAGGCTTTTGTGTCCTTTAAAGAATGTTCCCAAAATCATTTTCTAATAAAACACTGTAGATACATAAAAGTGTGTGTGTGTGTATGTGTGTGTGTGTATTTATAGATAGATAGAGATGTAAACTATGAAAATTTAGATATAGATTGTTTCCAAGGCAAGAGTCACAGTAATCAAAGTTCACATTCCCCCCACCCCTACCCCCAGGCCCTACCGTAATTTTTTACAAACAATCACAGTAGCATTTCCTTACAGGAACTGAAAGAACAGACTTTTGTTTTTCCCATTTTTTTTTCTTTTAATGTGACATTTAAAATAGCAGATGGATACAGTACAGGAATTACACTATTCTACTTAAATCTGTTGCACACGACTGTTAAAACCACAGAAGCAGAATCCTAAGGACCTTTTGCAATGAAATACAATACTGATCTATTGCTGTATTTGGTGTTGCTTATAATGTGGGAAACCTATTAAGAACATTTCAAAAATGCTATTCATGTGCATCCATAACAGAAATCTCCTATAACAAGTTTGCTTGATTAGATCAGTAAGTAAGTAATTAAGGTGCCAAAGGTATGGACATCTTATCAATGGGATCAAACAAGTTGTTTGAGCTGTCAGTCTAAACACTTTGAGACCCACTAAACTTAGTAACCCGTGTAGATTGTTTTGTTAAAGTTATATTAATAACTTAAAGCATTTTTACCACTGTCTTAAGATTTTAGGCTTCGAAAGTGTGCATAGAATATCACTCTTTTTTTAAATGTCAGTAGACCAGGCCACAGACAACTGCAAATGGAGACCCATTCTATAGTAACTTGAGCATTCTCAAAATATTTCAGGGTGAATGTACAAACCACACCTTTCTAATTGGAAAAACTGAATCAAAGTTAAGTATATATAATATTTTCTTCAGCATTGGCATTTCAATTTCCTACACCGAAATCTAGGTTTGACATAGATTAATTTATTTCTAATTCAAAATTGATAATTTATATAAGACCAGCCTCGGCAAATTCACAGGTACGTTGAATACAAGAATGGCAAATGCATGTGCAAATATTAGCCA
Organism: Imantodes cenchoa; assembly: GCA_027560375.1. Taxonomy (NCBI): domain Eukaryota; kingdom Metazoa; phylum Chordata; class Lepidosauria; order Squamata; family Dipsadidae; genus Imantodes; species Imantodes cenchoa. The sequence continues at coordinate 66,590 of JANHGD010001104.1, forward strand.
CACAAATAAGGTAAAAATCTTTCATTTCCTAAGAAGTTTATACTTCTTAGTATAAACAAATTAAGATGAAACTAACCTTTAATTTGTCATAGCGTTCACTTAGAGCTGCCACTTGGTGATCACGATGCCTCCCAACCAATTTACATAAGGCACAGATTAACTGGTCGTCAGACACACAATACATGTTAACTTTCTCATCTTCATGCTCCAGACACATCAATCCTCTGATATGTGAGTCAGGAATAGGCTCAATCAAACGGTGTCCAGTAAATGGCTTCTTGTTTGGATGAGTTGTTTTTAGGCACTCCTCACAATAGGATACCTCACAGGTTACACAGGTCTTGACTGCCTCCTGAGCAGGATCTTGGTCACAGAACTGGCAGAGAACTTTTTCACTCGATGACATGCTGTTGCTGTCAAAAGCTCGTTCTCGGCGAGTTTCGCTGGGAGAATTGGGCCCGCTCACAGAAGCTTTCTGAAATCTGTCTATAATATTCTGCAGTGTGACGTTGCGCTTCAGTCCGTCTAGACCCCGTTGACTGAGGGTAATGACATAACGACAAGTGGGACACTGGAAGGCGGTGATAGATTCCACTGATTCGTTGGTAGCACACTGGGAGACCAAGATGCGATGTGCACAGTTGAAACAGAGACTGTGAGCACAAGGCAGCAGCAATGGATCCTCAAACAGCTCCAGACAGATAGGGCAGGTCAGTTCTGACTCCAGTGTTTCCATCTTCAAGCAAAGGTTTCCTGTGTCATCAGCAAAATCCAGGGAAGCCAATCAGCTATCTGAAAGCATAGTATAATATTAAATTAGACTGAAGAGGACATTCTATTTCAGATGTCTCTTTCAAGTTATATTTTTACAGTTATTTGGCCATATTTTTTCAGACTGAAGGTGACACATTTTGAATCCATCTATGTGTTCAAGATATTTAAAAATCCTTTTTAGGTTTTCCTAAGCTTCTATTTCAATCTTTTATTGCAAGAAATCCAGAGCAGTTTATGGGCAGACATTTGATAAACTTTTATATTATTTAGGAACTATACTGCAATGCAGTACCGACAGACATATACTACCACCACTATGGTGAAATCTGTTACAGTAATTCAACTCAATCACACTATGAAATCGGCTAATTCCCCCTTCCCCAAAAGGATCTTAATACAATTGGATCTTAGGAGTAACATTGGAATCAGAAATGTGTCTATTCATTTACTATTTATATCTTAAATTGCAACTTTTGGATTCCACATTAATTTTCATTTGCAAAGGACAATGGTTACTAGCTTGTGAGTGCAGGAGTTATACGTCTCTAAAAGAATTTGTGACTACAAAACAAAATATTATGCAAACATTTAGAACAAATAAAGAGTAAAATGAGATAATATGCTGATAGATATAGATTAGGAGGAGGAAAAATCATAATTATAATAAAAACTGTGCTTCAGTAAGTCAGAAACCTGGCAAGAATGTCATATTATTTGCTAATCAGAGAATTTTTTTAAAATCTCTTTTTTTTTTTAATTACAGGTAAGGAAATGCCAAGAATTATTGTTCTTTCTAGCCACAAAGTACAAATACTGTTTCACTGTGTAAATATTGTTTTTAACAGCTTTGCTGATTAGCCAAAATGCAGTGTAACTGGACAATAATTTTTCTCAGCAAGGAATTCAGGAACATGCAGCAGCCACTCCACCCCTGAAAAAGATCAGCCCCCGAAACGACTGAAACTACTTTTCATTTCCTCCTTCACTGAAGATGTTACATGAAATGGTTTTGAAAGAATTGCCCTATGTTATGCTTTTTCCCTAAGCTCTTGTCAAGGTCTTGTATTGTTATAAGTAGACAGATCAGTGAACCATAAGCAAAAGCTCTGTTTCACACTCGCAGAAATCTACCTCTTAAGAGTACAGTCCATTTAAACTCTATGGCTCATAAAAAGGACGGTTTCAGATGGTCCAGCTATGTCTCAGTAAGGTTGCCCTATTGTGTGAACATCTCTCTTTTTATTCCTCTAAAATTAACACGGAAATCTTGATTCATTAAGAGTGAAGGGAACTTTGTGCTCATTAGCAAGCTTTGGAGCTAAATCTTTGAATGCCAGTACTTCCCCACAATTAACTTGAGGGATGCAGTTCAGGGGTGGCAATGCTATGTGTAACTACATTTAATCATAATAGCAAACAAAAAAGTATTCAACAATGGAGGACAGTTGCAGGTCAGACTTTAATGTTTATTCATAGTTACTTCCTGATGAGGGCAAAAAATTATTTGTCCCAGAGGGACATGAAAAATGTGTCATTGGATTTCACACTTATTTGCCAAAAAGTTAGAGAATCTCAAATAGCCTCCATTATGGATAACATTGGATTCAATAAACTTTATGTTATCTGCTTTATTCATTCCCCACTTGTTATTTTGACAGTCCAAATATCTTCCATAGGAGGTCTTTAACCATATAAACTGGGAAAAAAATCATTGGATTTGGAGGGAAAGGCAATAATACAGCTCCCTAATTACAATAATAAAATTCTTGAAATGATGCACATTTATGGCATAGTAATCCCATATTGATGTCTTAAAGTAGCTATTTCAGTGTTAATTATTCACTCAATTACAGATTGGATTACAGTTTCAGTACAAATTTGTGCAACAGCATAATTGTATAGTGATTTCAATGGTATAACAAAACTGAGTTAATAGCAACAACTCTGAATCTAGATATTATGAGACACAGAGTGTAATCATATGAAAAAAGCAAATATTTTCAAGTGTTTCCTTAAAAAAATACTTTTAGGTAATCTGGGATCTTAAAGAAAATTCTACTAATGTAGGTTTTACATTTCTTATAGTGTACCAAACCAATACTGCATGGTCTAATATTTAATGTTTATTTCTGTAGTTCATTTTCTGCCAAAGGTTCATCTGCCAATTGGATTGTCAATAATAACCATCCTGGATAAAAAGTCATTTCTCTTGTAAATTAAATAAGAAAAATACTTTCTAAAATCTATAAATGTATATGTATATATCTTTTTCTCCCTCTTCGTATTTATAATGTCTCGTAGAGAGAGGGCTGGGAAAAGAGAGAGAGATAAGTAGATACACAGGCTTCCTTTATAAAACATTACTCTTCTACATACAGAATTGTCTTTCTATTTTGTGCAGCCACTTGTACAGACCTTTACACCCAAGCAATTAGAAAACTACATCTAGCAATTAGTTATTCTGCCTAGAGGAATGGATCAAAAGTTAGTTTCTTTAAAGTGGATAATACATTAGCCTAAAAGAAAAGGAAGACCAGATCTCTGTTGGTGCATCAAAGAAATTAAAATCTGCAACAACATTCAGTAGAGAACTAATCTTTTCCTTAGCCATTACTCAGGACTGACTTTACCAGCAGATAGAAAAGAGGTGGTGCTGTACAGTGTGGTCTGGGTCCTAAAACAAGACTGCTGTAATTTAAAGTAAAATGTGCTGTCCCATACTTGACTAGAAGTGAGTTTCAGTGCCAATCCAATCAGCTTCCATATGAGAAATACATGAATATCAGGCAGCAAAATATTTGGCCCCTGCTCTGCCATCATAGTAAACTCAAAAGGAAAAGGATCCAAGCATTTCAAACACATTGCTACACATTTAAGTTCAGAGTTAATTTCCTCCCACCCAAATGATATGTGCCAAGAAGTACTTTAAAGAGTGTAATCATGTTTCTTAAGCCATAAAAAACATTTCATGCAGATTTGTTTTTTTTTTTTAAAATATAAGTTTACCATAAATAGTAATAACAATGAATGATTTCTAGAAATAACCAAAATACCAAATGCCTAATTACTATGCAAAGATTATATGCCCATTCAAAGATATAGATATTAAACCACATGTTCAAGCAAACATGTTAAGAGTGATATTGCGAAACATGTCAAAGAACCACTAATTTAAAAAAATCACTAACAATATCCTAATATTAAACAACCATTTTAAACAAACTTAATATCAGGGATACATTTCACAAAACTAACACAGGTCTCCTATGGGATTTCAAGTAATGGTAGATTAAAAAAAATATAGAAAAATAAACTTAAGTTTATTTTTGTCTTATTTGACAACTTTAACAAGGAATGATAGTCCTACAAACGTCTTTTCTATATTCCATTGAATTTATTATTAAAAATCTGAACACATTATTATTCATAAAATCACATTTAGAAATATTACAAAGCTCTTTTGAATTAGTTTACCTTTCTATAAAATAAAAGCAAAATTTACAGTCAAAAGAAATAAAGCTTACTCATCACATATTTATTTTTAAAAGTTTGTCTATGTTGAAAATCTCTTTAATTTATCAGATGCACATTATATACCCACCAATAGATTTCGACCTGAATGTTTTAGTTGAAACATTGCTGCTAAGTGAGCACGCTGATTCTTGGTCAGAAAATGAAAAGCCGAGACAGATACAGTGGCCTTCTCTACTTGCAGTAATCCCGAGCTTTTAGCGCTGTGAGTGGGTTTGTAACTTGGAGACAGTTGATATTGAAGCACAACAGGAAAATCTATGCTACAATTCCAGGAAAGCCAGCTCCACCTAATTGCTGCCGTCAGAGTTTAAGGACTAAAAACTGCTCTGGAAGCAGGCTAGCTTTTGTTAATGACACCATAGCAAACTCTTCCCTTTCTTTTTCAGAATTCAGCACCTATCATGTGAGAAAGCAGCAAGGGTCAGTTCTCTTAACTGTGCATCCACAGAACTACCCAGCACTGCTTGTAATAAGGCCACTGGGCTTGGCAGCCGCATTATTTGAACAAGTAAAAGCTCAGCCTGCTGTGTAATTAATCCATGGTTGAATAATGAAGTTCCCATGCCTATAAAGGGAAAGTGACCTGAACCAGCAAACTGTGTCACATGGCCAACATGAAGGAAGAGCTAAAGCTTACTGAATAAATACTGCATGATCCATATTTGAAGTTTTTCATATTACTGCATTGTTTCATTGGGTCCTTCTAAATATTGGTCAGCCAGCTGGAATAAAAGTACAGTAATACATTATTTAGTAATGGTTTATTCTTCCTCAATAATACCTTTCCAGGCACATTAAGAACTCTCAGTGTGATTATTCCCTAAGAGCAAAGTATTATTGATTGTAACAAGTAAATAGGAAATGCTACTATATTTTTATAGCATTTAATTTTAAGAGCATGGATTTGCACTTACTGACAAACCCCCTATCTAACCGTATCCTTCTATCTCTTTTTAACCATTTAACATTTAAAGACTTATGTTTACTGTAAACCAATTGAAATTTCTAGTTATTTAGAGCTGAATTTAGTGAATACTACTGTTTTATCATTATCTTTAATAAACAGCATAGGAAAAAAAGCACTTTCTGACATTTTGCTACATATAAATACCCAACTCATATAAATACCCAACTCAATGAAGGCATTAAAAATTCATGTGAAAATAGAAGTTGCCGGAACAGATGACTTTCTTGGCTTCCACTTTGTATATGCAATGTTACTATTAAATGAAAAACACATTACATATTTAAAAGAGACTCAAATCATCATTCCATTTGCTCTTCATCCCAAAGAGAAGTTTGAGTTTCATTTGCTTTGCAGGCTAATTTAATTTCCCTCATCATTTCCTTTCTTACATAAAGATTAGAATACTGTGACAATAAGAGAACCATTGTTTCTACAGGCAAAACCATGACATTTATGAAGAATTGTTTGAAATAGCCCTGGCGTAGTAAGAATACATGAAACCGATCTCTGGTTTTTATTGTCATCCATAGATGCACAGAGAGCTTTGAAAGACAATCCCTTCCCCCCCAATGTAATCCAGTAAGTGAATGTAAGAAGCTTGAGGGAATAAGCAATTCCTGATCTATGTTGTCTCAAAGCATTAAAAAAAAAGAGAATAAACTAGAGAAAATGCTCTTTCCAAAATTATTTAATAAAGATTGTTTTAAACCATTTATTAGACCATGTCCTCTTTCATCTCAAATAAAAACAAAAGCAAAACTCATGACACAATGTGAATTCACCATAGGAACAGCCAATAAATGCACCATTTATTTAAACACACTCTCCAAAAGATAGGATCACAACACAGAGAACTGATTCTTCCCTGTGTCAGTTGATGTTCTTCTCCCGGAGAAAAGAATATCACCTTCGGTAAAATCAGCAACACAGCAGAAAACCTATCATGAAGATTATAGAAATAAAACCTATCATAAATATCTTATTACTCCAACACAAAGATTGGTGAACACATTTTCAGGCTTAAACACTATAGCATCCATTTAGTTTTCAGTACAGGAAATCTACTTTAGGAAAATGAGGTTTTAAGTAGGGAAACTTTTTTATCAAAGTGATCAGCATGACCCCAACATTATAGGACCACATTAGATTTTCATCTTCTGATTTTCAGCTTTCTTCTAATATGTAATTAGTGACAAAGCTGTTTAATCACACATTTTCCTGCATATCCAACTGAAAACATGGCAAGTATTTGTTATAATCATAACTTTAATTCAGATATATTAATCAGAAATACTGATTAAATTAAGTAGACACTTACTACCAAATCCTGATGTGGCCCTAAGGTACCTTGACTGAAGAGTCAAAATAACTTTTGCGGCATTATTCCATTATCTTTGGGTCTATCACACCCAATGGTGGTTCTGTTTCTCATACCACTTTCACTTTGAATATACTGTGCATGAAAGGGATTTTTGCAAGACAAAATAATAGTTTCCACACTGGATTTTTCCTATGGAATAATCATACTCTTTCTCTGGTTTTTGGCTGTATCTACAAGATAACATAAACAAAGGTTCACTCTCCCATGCTGATTTCCTGGAAGGTCTAAAAGGTGACTTTTAAACATACTGTATATATGTTTAAGTAATTCAACGGCTTCTGTAGGCAAGTTGACCAGTCTAAACAGCTCTTTCAATTTCAGTCTCTATGAATTGCTACTAAGACAGAAGAATCAACTCTAACACTTTAATCTTTCCTTTGAAAACAAAATGGTCTTAACTTCAACCTTCTCTCTTCCTCATCCCACCTTTGAACTGGAAGTCAGTCATATTCAGGATTGCTATACAGCAGGTGGATATTTAATCCTTTCATAATCTACTTCACAGAATTTACATTATCAGTATGAAAATCACATTTATACTTCATATTACCAAAGCTTTGTTTGACAGCAAAAGCCTTCTGAAAGTCTGTCACATGTAACATTATGTCCCTTCATATGACTCAGTTTGCACACACATACAATTTTTACTATGAATTTCATTAATGCAGGATATGCATGAATGCACCTCAAAGGAAGAAATTACTTGAATAGAATTGAATCTTATGTAATTAGTCTGAAGTTACAGAAATACATTTATAGACTACAGACTAATAAATTGTGGTTGTTGGCTCTGTCCTGCTAGCATAGTTGCATCCACTAGACTAGAGTGTTTTCTTCCTGACAGAGACGGAGAGAATCCTACATATTGTAGACATCTTGTGATGGGGAGCAGTTACTTCCCATATATTTCCAATATAGAATAGCCATCATATGAGCTGACTCTGGTCTATTAGGAACATTTTCCAAATAGTTTATGGCTTGGGCCATGTTTCCCATATTACAGGAATTATCAGCCCAATTCAATGTTTGAGTCAAAGTTATTTTAGCAACATATTGTTATCTATATTGATATAATTACATAATCACTTCAGAATCTCAGTATCAATCTGGGAATGGAGGGCGGAATGAATGTCATGCTTTTATTTGTTCCGTCTTGCTTTGACACCCAGAAACTAGAATTTCATGCCTGCACTGTTCCTATTCCAAGGGCTGTAAGAGGACAATTTCTTCACTGAGATGCAACAAATTTCTTTTTAGATCTATGGCTTTTCTTCTGCTTCAGCTTAATATTATTCTCAGTGGAATATGGCTTAATATCTTAATATGATTTAGTCTGACCTGTGATTTAATTATTTTTAGCCTGCAATATATTCTTATGCTTTTGTTACTGCCCATCCACATACATATATCTTGTAGGTAGATACATATGGATAATTAAGTTATCCTTATTTATCCAAGATAATTACCTCCCCAATTATGGTAGAAAATCTAATTATAAAATTGTCACTAAATAATCTTAAGAAATATTAAACCATTTATGAGGATTGTTAAATTGTGCAACTATTTTTACAAAAAAAATATTCCAGAAATATCAAATAGGATCAAGATATAGCCATTTAATGGCTGGAAATTAAATTGAAACTATTGCCATTAATAGTTTTGTTTGATTGTTGTGAGCCACCCAGAAAGTTGAGAGAAAGGGAGCATACAAGTTTAATAAAGTAATATTGTCATGATTTCTTGGGCTTTTAATCCATCTTTTCTTTAGATAAACAGGTAATGCTTAATATTTGTGCCCATAGAGGAAGAAAAGGTGAGACTTTGTCTGCAGGTAGGATGATGATGTGAACACTAACTCAATACAAAAACTAGACAACCAGATTAAGATTACCTCATTAAAAAAGAACAAATTACCAAAGAGTGATGGATGAGAAGTAGTGGACCTATCCTCCCACGCTTCTATGGATGCCCCAAAATACACAAGCCTGACAGTCCTCTACGTCCAATCGTATCACTACCAGGGTCCCTACGTATAACATCACAAAAGAATTAACCAAAAAGCTTGGACATTTCACAAGAGGAAGCAAACACTCCACTCCATCTAATCTCTACTACAGTGCCTTCAAACAATCAGAGACATGACTATAGATGAAGACAAAATCATGGTTTCATTTGATGTTACAGTCCTGTTCATGTCCATAGATCCAGACACAACAAAAGAATCTATGACCACATTGCTCCACTGCACACCTGACTTAATTAAATATACAAAGATTGAAACACCCAGGATTATGGATCTCACTTCCAATTTGGTGGACAAACTTACCAACAAATTAAAGGCACACCTTTCCATAGGTGTGCCTTTATCACTTTATTTATCACTTTTAAAGTATTCTTTCCCTAATCAATGTTTAAGTCTTATAAATTTTTAACTGGAATACATTCCAAAGTACCCAAATTAGTAGTGAGACAATTTTGTTTTAACTGTAAATCTCTTTTTATAAAAGGTAAGACAATTATGAAATTTCCAATGGGTCATGTTCTGTTATTCTGGATCCACCACTGTCCAATAAATGTGAACAATGAATCAAAAATCAACTCATCCACAAGGCATAGTTCTGTTACACTTTCCCCAATACCATTCCAGCTTGAATAAATTGTCCTTCCTTGCCCTTAAATACTGTCCATGGCCTCTCCTGTTGCAATGCAGGATCAGCAAGTTCAAAACCCGGAGAGATCATTTCCAGGGGATGACTTCACTTGCAAACAAGCTTTGCTTGCCTTAAGACTTTTGACAACTGCAGTATTTTCTGAGACTGCATAACACAACTCAGCTAGCAGAATGCATTAGAAGATAATCATAATGGCTATGCATTCCAGAACATGTCATGACAGTGTTGCCCTCAGTTTGACCAGAGTTGATAAACAAGTCAGCCTAACTGAATTTGAGTTAATGGTTGCATCTGACTTGCTATAACTAGGCAGATCCTCATCTGCCTTGTTGAAAGTGACTAATTTTAACTAGAGACTAAGTGCAACTTCAAAACAGATTTGCTTGGTTTAGCTTGATTATTTATTTCTTCTTTTTCTTTGTTCTCAAGGACACAACACACAGAAAGTCCCAACATGATTTCAATAGTAAAATACAACTAAACAGATCACTTGTAAATATATAATATAGTTTATGACAATAATTCATATTATGTATTATACAGTACTTTTATATTCCCAGAAATTTGACAGATAATATGATACATAAATTATAATGCATGGTAATCTGAAAATATATCCATACTATTTAGAAGGCAAGGAAAGCCTATTGTTGAATTAAAATGCTTGGAATGGAAAATCTAT
>JANHGD010001104.1:77768-88815 GCA_027560375.1 Imantodes cenchoa
TTCATGGATCACTGAAAGGAGGCTCACATGCTTTGCCCAAGAGTGTGATAGGCAGGTCACAAAACAGGCTTTTGAGGAGCCTGCCACAAAGAAGGGTGGGGGGCAATGCATTTTCCAAAGCAGCAGAAGGCAAAAAAGAAGCAATGGATGGAAATTGAACAAAGAGAAAAGCAAGCTAAAACTAAGGAGAAACTTCCTGACAGTGAGCACAATTAACCAGTGGAATTGCTTGTCTCTAGAAGTTCTGGGTGCTCGATCACTGGAGGTTTTTAAGAAAAGACTGGCAGCCATTTCTATGAAATAGTATAGGGTCTCCTCCCCCCAAATCCCTTCTAAGTGTTCTTCTCACATCTTTCCCAGGCCCTCCACTCAGATTTTGGTATTCTCAGTTTTCCTGCCTGAGCAGGGGATTGCACTAGAAGACCTCCAAAGTCCTTTTCAACTCTGTTATTCTGTTATTCCTGAGCTAAATACACTAAGACCCTCATTGGGACCCTAATGAGTTAAAGAGCTGCCTCTAGACATTCATTTTAATAGATTTTTAGAAACCTGCAGTGAAAGTCCTTCATGACTCTTTAACCCGAAGACCCAATTTCATTTGGAATTTAATCCCAAACAGATTGCCCTTTTAGCATTTCTCTTGACACTTCTCCAAAATGCACCCCCAAGAAGCCACATCTTTCTCTCTCTCATACACAAGCATGCACACTGAATGTAAGCAAATTCTCTTGTCTTGGAGTTTTTAGAATCATAGGCTAGAACAGTGATGGCGAACCTATGGCACACGTGCCACAGGTGGCATGCAGAGGCATATCTGACCATGTGAGGCTTTGCCATATGTCAGCTCCAGTGTGCATGCCCGTGCTGGCCAGCTGATTTTCGGCCTTCTTTTCGGCCGTTTTCACTCTCCCCACGGCAAAAACGGCCCAACCGGAGGTTCACTTGTGTGCTCACCCTCAGCCTCCTTTTCTCTGTCAGAGGTCTTCAGGAACTTCTTCGGCTTTTGACAGCTGCAGCCAGGCCTCTCACATCTCAGTCCATTTCTTCTGCAGCCGGCAAGGCTTGCCTGAAGCCTGTGTAGCCGATAACAGAGCTCCAGATCGATCTGGAGCTCTGTTATCGGCTGCATAGGCCTTCCGGCTGATGAAGAAATGGGCCGAGGTGTGCGAGGCCTGGTTGCAACTATCTGAAGGTAAGTAGTAGGGCAGCGGATATCCCGGGGCTACACAAGTGCTTTGCCACTATGCTACTATGTGGGCTGGATGCAGGACCCGAGACGGAGTGAAGGGCGACAGGCAACAGCTACCTGGAGGCCCTGCAGAAGTTGAGAGCTGGGCCCGAAAGGCAACCGAGCCTCGCTGTCCACCCTGAGGCAGCCCCTGCCCTTCGGCCAAGTGCGACTAGCCCGGAGCGAGTCTCCCTCCCCTGCTGTAGGCCTTACCTTCCATTCTGCGGGGCTCACATCGCTCTGCTCACCATTCTGCGGGGCTCACCGCGGCCGGCTGTGCTTGGCCGAAGGGCTGCCTCAGGGGGACACAGGGCCTCTTGGCTTCCACAGGGCCTCTGGGAGGCTGCCACCTGCTTGCCCTCCCCTCCGCCTTGGGTCCCGCATCCAGTGATGGGGGGATGCGCCACCTCTGGGCTAGCCCGGTGGGTGGGCGGCCCTTGGGGAAAGAGTATCACGCTGGGGCAGAGGCCACTGCTTCGTGATGGTAGGGCAAGGTGCATGCATGCAGCACCAGGACATCTGCCCACCTGCCAGCCAGGAGCAGCATCGCCAGCCACTGGCCCCATTGGGATCTAACAGGCAGGGCACTTGGGCTGGTGGCGGCACGTAGAGACTCTGGAGCTCCTTGAGGCCTTTGGGACAGATCAGCTTGTCCAAGGCTTTGTTCCCTGGGAAGGGCTCCATCGTGGAGGAGTGTGTGCCTAGACAAAGCATTTTCTCTTGGGCCTCCCACCCAGAGGCCCCGCGGAAGCGAGAGCCAGGCCTGAAAGGCAGCCGAGCCTCATTGTGTCCCCACCCAGGCGACCCTTCGGCCAAGCGCAGCAGGCCTAGAGCAGATCTCCATCCCCCGCCATTTGCCTTGCCTTCTAAGGACATGCAAGGAGTGGCCGGTGGGGAGGGGGGGCCAGGTATATGAGGCATCCTATTGAGCCGGTTCGCCAAACTGCACAAAAATTTAGCTACTGGTTCGGCTGAAGCTTCCTGTCAAAAAGCTTCCTGAAGCTTCCTATAAAAATGTCATTAACGACACAGAGTGACTGCACATTAAAGAAGCCTATGTACTAGAATGAAGAACTTGTTTTTTTTTATTCCTAAACTGTAGTTTAGGGTTAATGTGTGCCCACTTACCTACCCACTATAGTCCAGGAGCAGGGAATGATTTGATAACATAGAGTTCCTAAGTCTAAACACATGTAAGTTTGTTGTTACATCACTGCAATCCTAATGTTTCCCTCTTATCTGTATCCATCTCATGTATATAAACAATGATATATTTATGTATTGTACCAATACGTACTTGACAAATAAATAAATAAAATAAATAAAATTACTTTGAATTGTGGTTTAATTGTAGAATGAGAAATCTCCATTTGTTCTCTGCTCTGATTTTGCTGCTTGTGGAATATCCTCAAATTATACCGCTGAAATTAATCTATACTATATTTTTAAGTTATAAGAGGTAATACAATAATGTTGTTTGGTTTCTGCAAAGATGCCCATTATTAAATTATTTTTATCCTAACATTCTACAATCCAAATAAAAAAAGTTTTAACATTTTGAACATAAAAATTTAAACCTTTTACTGAGGTTATTGAATATCTGTATATAAGACTAATAGAAAATATTTATTTCTATTTCTTTGCCTTTGGTTTTGCCCAGAATAGTTAAGTTTCAAAAATAAATGCATGCATCTAAAACAGGGATTTTTATAGTCATATATTATAAATAATAAGTGAATAAATTATTTAATTGCAGAAAGTTATTCTCAGAACTTTTTGGGATGTTTGCATTTCCCCCCCCCTACTTTTAGATTCAACTAGACCAGGGGTGTCAAACTCGATTTCATTGAGGGCCGCATCAAGGTTAACTTCAGGGGGCTGGAGGGACATGGCCAGGGTGGGCGTGGTCAGCTTGACATCATTTGTGTTAGGGGGGCTTGTGGTGGCCTGAGCACTCATGGTCCTCCCAAGCTCCGTTTTTGCTATTTTCAGGGCAGCCCCGCAGACCAGATCTAAGTATCCTGTAGGCCAGATCCGGCCCCAGGACCTTGAGTTTGACACTGCTGCTTGTCGATCAAAAAGGTCAAGTGGTTCAAATCCCTAGTATAGGTCTCCTGCATGAACAGGGGGTTGGACTAGATGACCTCCAAGGTCCCTTCCAACCCTGTTACTCTGTTATGCCCAAGCATAACAGAGTAACAGGGTAAGCCCTCCAACTTGCATAGTACTACATTATTTGTGTACCCCTGCACACTTTGCACATTCCGTGACTCATGTGGTGACTTTTGTGCGCCTCCCTCCCATTACTCTTCCAACCAGCATAGTGCCTCTAGCACACCTTTGCACCTCCTCAGGGGTGCTGCGGGATTGGGAAGAGTGTACAAGGCATAACTGGTACTGTGGATGTCAGAGAGGGTTTATTGGGCGATGGTGCAGGTCGAGAAGGATGAGCAGAGATGAACAAGTGGCCAGCGTGGCATGAGCACAGAAGAGCTGGGGCAGTTGCAGGGGTGGAGGAGACTTGCAAGAGCAAATTGTAACCTTCCAACTTTTCCAACTTTCATTCCCGTGGGAATAATGGGTCGAGACATTTTGTAAGTTAGTCCATTTGAAGTCCATTGGTTGAAAAAATTGTTCCCTATGACACTCTGTTTCACCCAACTGAACCTTACAAGCAGATAACTGATCAGTTTGTGTTACTTTCTGTGGACATCCACCCACATCATTTAATGAGATGTTGTTGGATTTTTAAATTTTTGTTCTTTCTGCTTTTGCTTTGCACTTAGCAATAGATTTGTAGCTAGAGAAACATATTTTGCTTTTAAATTGGCAACATAAATGTGCATTTTCCTCCCAGAACGTATGTTTTTAAATAGCCTGATTGTTACCACCTTTTTGTAATCATAACCAACTATTCTAACAAACTATCCTTTGTTCAGTGATTGAGCCTCCCCTGTTCCCACAAACTTATAGCACATGTTGCCATGGTTACTCTGCATGTCTATTTACCACACAAGTGATCAAAGAAGGCAGACAACACACACACATGTACACACACACAAAGCTTGCCAGACTTCCAACTGTGCAATGTCCAGCTCCTAATTAACTGATACACTCTCAGCCTATGGAGGCTGTGCATTTTTCCTCCCTTTATTATCTATGAAATACAACAGCAACATTCTCAGACAGAAAGTACATTTTTCTTTCAATCCAAAGGAACAATAGAGAAGGATGGGAAAAATTCTCACTAAAAGCTGAGGTTATCCCCCCCACCCCCATATTTTGTAAAAGCAAGAACTAAATTATAAATTGAAAAGTCTAAGCAATGAAAACCTATATAATAAAAGCAGATTCAATGAAGGTTGGCAACTCTGGGAATCAAGAGTGCCATCTACAAAATATCAATTTGCTTTCATAATTGAGTAACATAACACTCTATAAAACATAAATAAGAGAAATTGGAACAAATTCATAAATGTTTGGATTGCCTACAGCATAGTTCAAATAGTTAAGCGCTTTTGTATTTCATTGGTTCTAAAAGCAGAGATTTAAGTACATGCTTTTCATTGTCACTAACTTCTTTTTTTAAAAAAATATTATTTTTCAAATAAAATAGAAAAAGTACAAGTGTGTTCATTCACGGACTAGTTATTACATAAATATTCATATTGTTCTGTGCAGTTGATTAGTTTATACCTAAGTCAGTTTAACTTTAAGAAAGTGGTAAATGATGTGAAAGATTATTCATAGATTATATTGTAAACCAAATTTTATGCAATTCTCTAGTCAAAACTCCTCCATCCAAAAAGGGCTTGTTGAAAGAAGGAGGGAGAGATAAGTTCATTTCTCTGTAGAACTGAAAGTGAATGAATATCGTTCCATTCTTTTTATCAAACTTTTCACAATCATAAAGTTTCCTAGTGTCCTTTCTTTTTTCCTTTTGTTAGTTTTCACCAAACAGTATTTGCTTTATCAATAAAGCAAAACCATCCACTCAAAAATAGCATCTTTCAAATAAAATTAATGTGGGAGAACTTCTTGCTATTACACCAAGACATTCAAACTAGTTAAATATCTAACTAATGATATATTGTGAGATCTTTTTGAGAAAGATCAACTGTTTTTAAATACACACAAATATACACACAAATGTGTTGGGAGAGGACAATCAATAGGGAATATTAGTGGAGAAGTTGATGGGGAAATTTATTACATACTGCAAGATTTCTTTACTTTGAGGAAATTAAAATTGGGCATAGTCAAACATATTTTGGACTTTAAAAAGTGGATTTTAATAGTCAGAATAATGATCACATGGCTAAAAACCACTAAACTAAACACAATATCATATTACAAAAATCCAATAAAAATGGAAGAGAGTAGGGACATAAAAGTTAAAATAAGTTGAACTTAGCAAAAAGTCTTAAATAGTTTCAAACTAAAATAAATATACAAGCTACTTAATGAAAATGGCAAAATGTTAATGAGTAAGAAAAGAAAGGCAGAGCTCTTTTTGTTCAGTTTCCATTCACCCCCACTCCCTGAAAAAAGGATCATGTGAAGAGAAGCACTGCAGTTTGAGACATACAGACATACATAATTATGCTTTATTCAGAGCAATTTTTAACCTCTAGGATAGTTCTGAAGTACTGAAGAAACTATAAGTAGTCCTTGACCTATGACAATTCATTTAACAATGATTCAAAGTTACTGCAACCTTGGGGAAAAAGGTGACTTGCAACCTATCCTCAAACTTACAACCCTGTGGGTCATAACACTTACAATTCAACCACTTGGCAACCAGCTCACATTTACAGTGGTTGCAGCACTTTACAGTTACATATTCATTATTTCCAGCCTTCTCAGCCAGTTTCCAACAAGCAAAATCAATTGGGAAAGCCGGATCTGCTTAATAATTACATGATTTATTTAATGACCATGTGATTTGCTTAATTCCCATGGTAAAAATATGGCTTGTCATGTGATGAATTCCTTCACCCAGCATTATTTAGCAACCAAAATTCTGATTCCAATTGTGGTCATAATGGAGGACTATCAGCACTTCATGTAGTAGCTCACACTTTACAAATTAACTTTGAGAAATCCAGGAAAACTGGTGAGATGCCAGATGATTATAAAAAAGCAAATACTTTAAAAAAAAATGGAATAGGTAAAGGAAAATTCCACAAAGTACAGGTCAGTCAGACTGACATAAGAACAACAGAATTCCATCCTTTGCAGTGAACAGAGTTGTGCTTATCCATGCAGAAGTTACCTGTTATCTGGGTATCTTTCCTGAATTCATGTCTCCTGCTTGCAGAACAAGTGGAGGCCATGGCTTTTGCACAGCTACCTTGCAACCAGTTACAATAATTCCTGAACTGTATTTATGATCATGCATGCTTTTGTCATTCTCATTTGGATTATAGCCTATATTGTCCTTCATCTGGTCTAGAATTTCGTGGTCAGAGTATGTATTGACTGATCAATCATTTGTCCATTCAAAACCACTATTTTGGAGTTTCATGGATTGCCACTGTACTTCACTGGTCATCATCATCTTTAAAGCTTAAATGGTTCAGAATTTGGGTATTTGTGGAGTCATCTTCTCTGAGTTGAATCTATTATGTGGTTGAATCAAATAGGGATGGCTAACTGTGGGGACTCTAGGGAGTGTCATCAGCAGGGAATCAACTGTAAGCATTTTCAGTGTTAGTCCCCCTCCTCAGAAATGGCTTACCTTCAGGGAATAGAAGCTTCCTGACTGGTAGGATTCTAGAAGGTTAATAAGGTTCAACTCTTGTGGAAGGTCTTTTTTTGAGGATTTAATTTTTAACTGTCTCCTGAAGATATCCTTCCAACAGACATGGAGTTATGTTGTGATGGCCTTGCTGGTTGGACATATTTGCATTTTTTGTCATTTGTTATCATTTTGGCCTTATTGTTTTCATTTTTTAATGAACTATGGAATGTACATTACTCAGAGTATTATGGATTGGAGTGGCATATCAACCCACTTAAATAAACATGTGGGAATATTCTATAGCAGTTCATAAATAATTTGCTCTGTAGGCACTTTGAAAACAAAGCAGTAATTACCAAAAGAGAACATGGATTTTGAGAAGAGAACTTTCTTAAAAGATTATGGAAATGCTGGGTGATACATCCTGATTTTAGCAAAGCTTTTGACAAAATGCCCCATGACATGCTGATTAACAATTAAAGACTTCAGAATGAATATGGACAAACAGTGTATATGTCTCAAAAGAAGGGGAGGGCAATATAACTTTAGGCAGTATCAAGAACATTTTCCAAAGCATGAGAAATAACCATTGATTGTATTTTGCTTTGGTCAAAACCCAGCCTGAATACTGCACCCAGTTCTCATCACATTCTACAAAGGATTCAGGGAAGGCAACAAAAAATAGAAGCTAAGGTGATTGTGCTGGCTGTGGGAGTTAGAGAGGATATAAATACCTAAAAGATGTCACACAGAAGTTCAAGACATTCCCTCTCATTTCACAGTGCAAGATGCAGAATAATTTAATAATTTAAATTAAGGAAGGCTGTTTCCAGTGGTATGTCAGAAACAATTTAATAAGACCAAAGTGACAGTGAAACCAATTATCCAGAGAGACAGTTGAGTCCCCTTCATTAGAGAGATTCAAGCACAGGCTAGAGAACTATTTGCTTTAATTTGGATATAAACACAGAGCAGGTGGCTTGACCTAAATGGGTTCCTCCAATTTTGATCGTCCTTGTTATCATTTTAATTCTATAGAAGTATGGAAGCCAAAATAGTTTTCACTGGCATGGATTTATTGAGCACTCCAATCCCCTATTACATGCCTCTTTAGAACATTAATGTAATTTATACCACTTATAATAAGTACTGATTTATTGTTTTGTATAGAAAAATCTGTTAAGTTCTCCATACATAGAGATGGTAATGAAGCACTTAAGAGCTACAAGGCCACATTAAACATCAAATATTATTTTAACTAGAGAATTGCTACTCAGCAGTTTTTGATTGATTATATTTACACTACTATATTTTGCCACAAATGGCAAAAAAAATTATTGCTGTCCTATTAATTAAACTAACGTATGCATTATACATTCTATGTGTATTTTTCAACTAAAATTCCCCTTTTCTATTTTCAAATTGAATTCTGTCATGTTAATTCAATCATGTTAATTAAGACAGAACAGGAAATCCATATTTTTTTTAAATGACAGATTTGTCAGCTATGCCAATTTAACCAATGAAGGGAAGTTTTCAGTGTCCTTTACTGAACTGTCACAGTAAATTCACAGCACCCACGCTGTGGAATAGCTTCCCTGTCACCTGGAAATCTAAATAATTCCAGCTCGGTTCCTTCCAAAAGGCCATAAAAATCTGGCTTTTCCCACAGCATTATTATTTATTATTTGTATCTCATCTTTTTATTTTTTACAAATAAACTCAAGGCAGCAAACATATCCAGCACATCTTCCTCCTCCTATTTTCCCCTCAACAACAATCATGTGAGGTGAGTTGGGTTCAGAGAACTGTGCCCAAAAGTAATCCTTTCAGAACAAAGATGGGACTTGAACTCATGGTCTCCCGCTTTCTCACCTGGTGCCTTAACCACTAGGCCAAACTGGCTCCTTACTTTTGCTTGTGATTGAAGATGATATAAGAGGGGCCCCAACTTGGTATTTTTACATATATTTGTACTTGCTTTTTATGTTGTTTTTATTGTTTTGCTGTGAACCATTCAGAATTATTTGCTTAAGATGAATGGCCATAAAAACTTCCAAGATAATTAAAATAATAAAACTTGTGTTGTTGTATACATATAACCTTCACTAACTGGAAACTTGACCAAAACTTTATTTAGAGTGCAATTTTAAAAAAATAGATAAAAATGTATTCCTTGCTCATCAACAATAAAATAACCATACATATAGTCCTCATCTTACAACAATTTGTTCAGGGACTGAAGAAACAGCAGCACTGAATGAAGACACTTATGACTTGCCCAGCCAGGTCCTTCACAACAGGCAACTGCTGGCTGCAGAAGGCTTTCTTCCTAAGGTCAAAGCAGGTGCTTTCCTCACGAGACCTGGGGAAGATGGCCTCACATGGTTTTCTTGAAAGGGGAAGGATGGATGTGCCTTGTCAGAAATACTTCAGTTTTTTGAGCCTGACACGGTTTTCAAAATCAACCCTTTCTACCAGAATCTTTAGTAATTGTTGAATCTGGTGTTTGTATATATTCCTTTAAAAAGATTCCAAAGGTATGATACAAGAAAATACCTGAACAGATAAGTTGCAGTTATAGATGCAGCCTTCCTGAATTTTCATAATCCTTATTTAGTCCTTAAAAATTACAGTTGCTTATGTAATTCTTGACATGCTTATTTAGAATACATCCCTCTCTACTCAATAGTTTAAGATGGTAGCATTGTTGGCCTTTCTATATTTTTACAATTTAGCCTTCTAAGATAGGTTAAATTTAGCATACTGCATCAGAAACCTGTAATTTCCTACTTTATCAAAAACATGATTAAAGGTCAGAAGATTTACTTGAGGCATGATGGTTTTTGGCAAGTCAGTAAGTCTGTTTTAAAATCCAGGTAGGGAACTAACTTTCTATTGCTGTCAACACAGGCATTGTTTGTTCTGTGCCTATAATTATTCCCTTATTAAATGTTCAATCTGATAATCTGTCGTAACACATTCTTCTTTAATATGCCTTAAGCATACTAAATAACTGTAGCTGTTTTTCAAATAAAGTTTAATGTAATTATATAATTAAAATTGCATTGCTAGTTTCCTCAGAACTTGCTGACTTGTCTCGTCTTTAAAGAATGTTGAATTTTATCCTCATGAGCAACAACAATTTCCTCTCTGTGGCTTATTCTCCCTTTCCCAGAATGATAGTTAGCTGCCAAATACAACAATATGGCTCTGTGCTGTTCTTGAAAGTTTGCATTCTTCTTTAGTCAACATCATTTATCTGTCTAATGTAGGGCTCGGTTTCATAGAAAAGACATGACAGTCTGCTTCAGATTTAATAAATCCAAATACAGTGTCATTATTATGAAAAATTATATAGCAACATGTGGCCTGCTTTTGTCTAAATTTTTATTTTCAATTTTTAAAGAAATAATTGTGAGATTAGTATACCCTGCCTATCACTTTTGGACACATTTTGCTTCAGTGAATTAACTTCCAATATTTGAATTGGCTGTGGTTCTAGAACCTATAATTGGCCCTTGAAAAAATGCCTGTCTTGGCCAAGAATCCTCTCAAGAGCACTGGTGTGCTTAGATGGGTCACTCCCATTCTTGAAAGAGCAAGATATTTTATTTAAACGAAGATTACCAAAAATAGAAATGGTCCACTAGAATTGAAGCACAATTTGACAATCAAGGTATTTATCTCTGTTCTAAGTATGCATTCAGTTCATGAGACTTAGCAAAGTTAATAAGTTCCATAATATTTAAGAAGAGGAATTGCTTCGGAAATGTCATAGAATTCAGTGAATCTTACTGAAAGTGAGAAGAATTGCTTTGTTAGTTGAGAATTTGTTAAGCTATTCAGATATTGGCACACCTGAATTGGAACAGAATATTTCTTATACTATATTTTAAAAACTCAGAATCCTTAAAAGGTACAACTGATTGGTGTTCAGGCACTAGCTTCAACAAGTCACTCACATGCCGGTGGTCTTCTGGGTACGCTTCAAGGTGTTAGTGACCACCTTCAAAGCGCTCCATGGCTTAGGACCTGGTTACCTACGGGACCGCCTGCTTCCAGCAACGACCTCC
>JANHGD010001112.1:29477-40013 GCA_027560375.1 Imantodes cenchoa
AAGACTAGTGGACTTCAACTCCCAGAATTCCTCCTCCAGTCATGCTAGATGGGGTAATTAGAAGGCAAAAACATACCAATTTTTGCGAAAAACGGGCCATTTTTTGCCCGTTTTTTCATAAAAATGAGGGCATGTTTGCCATCCCCCAGCACCCAGGAACTCTCTGCAGGCTTCCCAAACCCCCTGTCCACCCCATTTTTGTGAAAAACAGGGCCATTTTTTGCAAAAATGGGACACAGGGGTGGAGCTTCGGGACAGCAAAAATGGCTGTATTCGGTGTATAAGACGCACTGACATTTCCACCCTCTTTTAGGAGGGAAAAGGGTGGGTCTTACACTCTGAAAAATACGGTATTTTAGCAAGGGAAAATGTGTCTCAACCATGATACTAATTAAGTACAGAGCAATGTACCAACTTGATCATACGTAACAATTTATACATACACATATAAACAAATTACATTGTTAAATTAGTTACATAATCCCTCTCTTAAACTATTTTTTCAAAACTTTCAGACGACATCATCAAGCTAACTGACCTGAGCAGTTTTGTCAACAGGGAAAATGGGAAGGAATTAAAGATTTGAATTAATAGCATGATGTAGCAAGAGATGCAATGCAAGCTGCTCCTTCACATCATAATGAGGTGGCTGGCTGATTGCAAGAGGCCAATCATCAGATCCCACTTCAGCCTACCAACAGACAGCAGAAGAGTCTGAACCAGTTTTGGAATAGAATTTTAAAGATACCGTTATGCAAGGAAATTCAAGTCTATATTGCAGGTATAACTACTTCGCCTCCTTTCCTTTGAGGCCAATTGTAGGAAATAAGAATATCATGACAGCAATAGGGAGAAAGACATGGCAAGTAGCTCAGAGATTGGGTCATTAGATGAAGCTTAGAAGATCCTGAGAAAGCAGAAATTAGAAAATACTAATGGTTCAAAATTGTTGTCTTTCCAGAAGCCTGGAACTAGAACTTGGCTACATATTATTGTGAGTCTGAAAGTGTCAATCTGTTGATGATTTAGTATTCTATTTGTTTAATATCTATTATACAACTGTTTCTGTTGAAACGTAATTTAGATTACTGTGACATTTAAAACAGTATAAACATACCATGCCGCCTTACCTTCAGCATCTGTTACAGATGCTGATTCCCCCTGCTTTACTAGCAATACAGAATATGGCATGCAACTGTCTTTAGATAAAAAGACTAATACTCACCCTCTCCTGACCTGCTGTGTCCCAGATCAGAAATTTATGAAGTTCATTCCCACAAGGGACTGTTTTAGTCATAAAAGAAGCTCTAAAATTTGCAAAAAGAGTTGCACATAAGCAGAGTTTACATTAAATTACTGTGCATATATTTGCCAATTAAGAAAACAACATTTTCAGGAATCTAATCTTCACAAAGGAGAAAACAAAGCATTTCTTCTTAATGTTTTGAGAAATAATAAACATTTTACAGATATTTCAGGCAATCTAAAAGTTAAATTAAACATAATGATGCATACATCTGCTATTTTTAAATAGGAAAAGTTACTTTTCTCTAGAAAGAATTCACATTTGTAAAATTTGAGTTTCTAGAAGGATTAATGAAGATGAATGACATAGTAGCCACTTAAACTACACTATCCTATCTTGTTAAAATTTGATGAATTGCAAAATGAAATTGGTCTTTTAAGTCAAGCAGATACATACCTAGGAAATTTCAACTGATCAGTCCTAAATATTATAATTTGTCTTTCAGTAACATTCAAGTAGATAATGACAGATTAAGTAAAACAGGAATCTTTATTCTAAGCTATATTTAATTCTAAATAAAAAAGAAAAGACAATAGTTTCCCTCCCCTGTGGTAATGTTTGTTAATATTTCCTGCATAAATCATTACCATCATCTGGATAATTATTTCCCACTTTCTCAATTAATTATACAAAATAATAAATGAGTTACTAAGGCCAAATCAACAATTCACTGTTCAGTAACTGTTGATTTTAAGACTGGAAGGAATTAGGAAAATATTAGAGTTTATGAATGTTTTATGGCTGAAAGAAAATAAATTTAGTTATCTAAGAGACCTGAACATCTTTCATTCCCCCAGACATAACTGGAATGTGAAACCCTAATGGTATTTCAGAAGAAGCTTGTGGATTTTCAGAAGTATCTATTTCAAGGCCTTAGTATCCACCTGGTATGGTTGTATGACAAAGAAGAGTGATGTACCAGGAAAGGAAAGGCCAAGGAACAAACAATGCAGAGATTCCAGGAATGCTATTTTGTTGTAGGGTGTATTAACAGAATCCTGAAAGCATGTCCAAAACCTTCACTGTGCCTTTTTAACAACAAAGTCAAAATGAGGCTGTTCTGAGTCTGTTTCTCATGCTTTCTACTTTTCCAGAACTGAGCAACCCGTTTCTTTCTTATTCCTTCTTTTCAGTGCTGGAGCTAAATTCTTCCACAGCCCTCACCCTAGGAAACTATTGCCCAACCTGTAATTCTGGATAATTTTCATTCAACTTCCCCCCTTTGGGGGGGAAATTGCTGAGAAAGTGGTCAGGCTGAAGCTTTAAAGAAATGATTATCAGTCAGGGCACAGGCAGTGTGATCATTGATGTAATAGAACTAGGATGGGAGTGAATGACCATTCTGGTTCTCTTTAATTTTCAAGTACTATTGATCATGATATATTTCTGGACCAACTATTTTCCCTTGGATGCTTCCAATCATCAATAATTGGGGCAGAGGTCAAGCCCAACTCTTCTAGTTGTGGGTACCTAAGATTCAAAGTTCTTATCACCCTTGTTTAACATTAAAGTGGTAACTAAAGCATTATTAGGCAGACATCATTAGGTTGATGATACTCAGATGTATATTTCAACTCCTGATTGACCAGGTCATGCTGTGGAGTCTTGTCACAGAATCTGGAGGCTGCTAAGATCTGGATGGGAAGGAACTGGCTTAACTCAGCCCTGACAAATACAAGCAACTATAGTTTCATGATTTTTCAAGTACCAGATATTTCTATCTTTAGTTTTGAGTAAAGTTGTACTCTCTATACAAAAGTGGTTTGTGATTTGGGAGTCCTTCTGAACTTACAGATCCTGCTCAAAGAATAGGTAGTGACTGTGGCCAGGAAGTCCTTTGCACATATTGACCTAATGTGCCAAGTTCCCTTCACTGGTAATTTCTTCTCAGTTATTAATGCCTTAGTCACTTGTGCATGGACTACTGCAATGTGTCCTGTATAGGACTGTCCTTGAAGCCCACTTAGAAGCTACAGTTGGTCCAGAATTCAATGACCCAAATCATCATGGGCCTACCTCAAAACACTGATGTAACACTTCTATGCAGTGATGAGATTCATTTTTTTTTACTACCGATTCTGTAGGCATGGCTTGGTGGGCTTGGCTTGGTGGGTATGGCTTGATGGTCGTTGCAGGGGAAGGATACTGTAAAATCTCCATTCCCATCTCACTCCAGGGAAAGGACACTGCAAAATCTCAATTTCCTCCCGATCAGCTGAGACTTGGGAGGCAGAGAATAGATGGGGGCAGGGCCAGTCAGAGGTGGTATTTACAGGTTCTCCAAACTATTCAAAATTTCCACTACCAGTTCCCTGAACTACTCAAAATTTCCGTTACTGGTTCTCCAGAACTGGTCAGAACCTACTGAAACCCACCTCTGCCTCTATGTGAGCAGTACTGATTACCAATGAATTTTTGGATGCAATCCAAGGTGCTGATTATCATCTGTACAGTTCTTAATGGCACAGGGCCTGGTTATTTGAGAGACTGCCTTTCATTGTTTTTGCTCCTGCAATACTAAAAACAAGTTCTGTGAACTCAACATTTACTCTAAACTCTGGTACATCCATTTGATATAGTGCAAGGGTCGGCAACCTGTGGCTCTGGAGCCGCATGCGACACTTTGGGCCCTTTGCTGAGGATCCCTGCCCCTAAACAGGTTAGCCCCACCCCTCATTTCTTTTTTAGATTCCAGCCCGAAGCGACAGGAAGCAAAGGCTGCCTTATGTGCAAATGTGGCACGAAGGCAGGTACAGGGCCGCTTCGCTCCTGCACTCCCCCCTCCTCTCATGAACCTCTGGCCAGCTGTGGCTGAGCTGGGAGGGTGCACATGCACAGGGAGACCTCCTCAAACAAGTGCCAAAGGGGTGGGCGGCCACTGACTTAAGGAGGGTCTTAACAGGACACAGCTTCTCTCCTGCACTAATACTCCGGCCATTACCTTGCCGTGTCATCCACCACCCCCAGCAGCTCTTCGGCCGAGCGTGGAGGGTGCGAAGTCCAGTCCGAAGTGGCAGAAAGTGAAGGCTGCCTTATGTGCAGCCAAGTCAGGTACAGGGGCGCTTTACTCCTGCACTCTCCAGCGACCCTCCTCCTCCTCCTTCCTCTCTCATGACACCATAGCTGGCTATGGCTGAGCCAGGAGGATGCCCACGTGCGCAGAGACCTTCCTTAAGATAACCACTTCCCACCCCGTGTGTGCCTTTCCTGAGCTTTAGCGCTCGCTTGAGGAGGGTCTCCCCATGCATGCGAACACTCCCAGCTCTGCCAGTTTTGGGCTGGAGTTTGTGCCCTCCATGCTAGGCCAAAGAGCTGCTGGGGGTGGTGGATGACACAGCAAGGCGATGGCCGGAGCATTAGTTTGCCATTTAATTTGATGCTTGCTTGAGGAGGGTCTCCCTGCACGTGCTCACACTCCTGGCTCAGCCGCAGCCGGCCAGGGGGTCACAAGGAGGGAGGAGGAGGAGGTCACACAAAGGGACACACACACACACACACATACATAGAGAGGGAGAGAGAGAGAGAGACACACACACACACACACACACACATAGTGATACACAGAGAGGGGTTGAGAGAAGGGAAGAGAAATACAGAGGGACAGAGACACAGGGGAGAGGGGGAGATAGGGAGAGACATAGAGAATGGTTTTGTGGGTGGGTAAGTGTGGCTGGGGGGGTCATGTGACTAGGTGGGAGTGAGTGATGAGTTGGCCACACCCACCAAGGTTTTGTGTCTCCCGGTATGTTTTTATCCAAGTGGCTCTTTAAGTGTTTAAGGTCGCTGACCCCTGATATAGTGTATATTTGTTCCCTTCCCATTGTTTATTTCAGGAACAGTGGTTACTTTTGACAGTTGCCTAGATTCGCTGTTGAGCCGGTCAGCCTTAGAAATGTGAAGTATAAGTAAATAAATTTTAAATGAAAAGCACTTTTCGAAAACTATGGGTTTAAATCAGAGTAGTCAATGATTTACAGAAAAGAATCATAACTGTACATCCAAACCTTCTGGAGAGCCATAAGAAGTCACCTTGTGGCATAAATAGCCAGTTCGATGTAATGGTTAAGACACCAGGTTAGAAACTAGGAAACTGTGAGTTCTAATCCTGCCTTAGGCATGAAAGGCATCTGGGTAACTTTCAGCCCAACCCTCACCTTACAGGGTTGTTGTGGGGAAAATAGGATAAGGAAGGCATACTAGATATATTCACCATTTTGAAGTATTTATAAAAAATAAAGGATAAAAATATCTAACAAATAAGTGTAATTGTAATAGGCAAGATCAAACCTTCAGTCTACTTTTCAGAATTTTAAGACTGGGAATGGGAATAAGAGAATATTCCTCTCATCTCTACCCTTAAATATATATAATCCCCTACCCCAAAATAGGCCCAAATTGCTTGGTTTGGGTAGTGCTGTGGAAGTTGTGGGAGCTCAACAAAAAATTGCAGAAAAATGCAAGTACTTTGAGTTGGCATTAATTGCAGAAGGTGGTCCACTCAATAATATTTCATGTTAAAATAGGGATGAAAGCTGTAATACAAATACAACTATCTTGAATAATGAACTTTCCCTACTTTAAATTAAGAAGGAATTCATCAGTGTTTATTTAGTTTAACTGTACACGGTACTTACCCAATAGTAGGGCTTATATTGTGGTCAAAATGATCCTGAACAAATCGACAAACTATACTTGATTTGCCAACTCCGGTATCCTAAAATTTAAGAAAGGAAGAATCAGCCTAATATTGTCCTGAATGCTCATCTGTTTTAAATGAAGAAACCCTTAAGTTTAGGGCAGGCACAGGGATCCCCAATCTCCAGTCTGTGGACCAGTACTGGGCCACACAACATGTCAGAAACTGGGCCACACAAACAAGCAGCCCCATCCACAGAAGGCAGACAGCACACAAAATCATGCTCTCTCTGTTTCATGGAAAAAAATTTCTCCATAGAATCAATCCCTGGGCCCAAAAGGTTGGGGGCCACTGGTTTAGGATATATTTACTTAAGAGGCTGTACTGTACTTTGTAAGTAAATGGATGAAGGATATCAGAATATAGAAATGCTGCACCATTAGATTCTCCAATAATATGGGAACTCCCAAAGCAGCAGCTGAAATTTTCATAATTAAGCCCGAAATAGATGTGATGGGAAAAGTTAGAGAAGCTCAACTTTCAATCTCAGGAAATAATATACCAGACTAGCATTTGACAGAGATCAGAGAAGGTATAAGAAACAAACAAAACGATGTTTAACAAAATCAAAATTCAGAAATGGTCATTAAAGTGTTGTAAGTTCACATTTTCTCTTTCTGCAATCAACAATTTGTTCCATTCGATAAAATTGGTTTTGCTCCAGAATTGATAACAAGTAAAATGGCTAATATATTTATCCTAAAAAAAATTACTTATACATAGATATCAAGGATATAAAATATTTATTTCCAGTTAAACATATGAATATTTTAAGTGTAATTCAAACTGAAAGGATGTAGCAAATACCACTTATGCATTCTGTGAATAATTGTCAATATGGAACCTCTCTGCATCCATGCAGTCACTTAACTTGCCACGAGAGAAAGCTTTAAACAAGAGAACTGTCTTTCTCCTACAGTGTCTTCCTGTTCTGCTTGTGTTGGGTCCTTCCACATATCAAGCAGGACCCAGTTCAAAAGAGTTTTCCATATTTTTCTTTGAAACCATGAACAACATCAAAAACAAGCCAGTAAAACTTTTTTTTTTTTACTATGGTACTCCTATTATTGTTCAGTAAGCTATTGATGGATGGCTTCCCACTGATGTCCTTCTGATTTCTTGGATGTATAGGAAGTCCTCGCTTAACCCTTCAAAGTTTGTCAGACTTAAAAAAGCTATGACCTGTTCTTGAAGTCATGAGTGCTGACACCCATGGATCATCTGACTGCATTTTGGGCACTAGGCAACTGGCTTGCCTTTATTATCAGTTGCAGTGTCCACTGGATATGCTGGATTCATTTAACAATCATGGGATTTGTTCAAAGATTGTGTTGTGTTTTACGAATCTGGCAAAAATGATTAACTTATGACCAAAAGGGGGGGGGGTGTTTAATGTTTTTATTATTTCTATATTGGTTTTTATTTTTTGTAAGCCACTCAGAATCATTGAAAGTGAATGAGTGGCCATATACATTCTCATAAATAAATAATCACAGTTGCAGTAAAAAATAGTTTGGCCTTTATATAGCATTAGTTGTAAAATTATATATTTTATTGCTTTATTATTAGGAGCCCTCAACAACTCAGTTGTAACAACTGTTCCTAAAAACTGGTCTAGTTTAGAAAGATGTTAACACTTCTATTAAAAGTGACTGCCTTCATGAAATGTAATAGCAATATACCATGATTAAAGTGTGTTTTTCTAGACTAAGTTTTATTTAAATTTTAAAAAATGTGTACCCAGTAATTACTACTCCAAGCTAAAGTTTGTTTATATTCTGAAGAATTGTATAAGCTTAAGTATCCTGTTTTTTCTCAGTGTTAAAAAATACTTGTACATCTAACTTTACTATTACGGTAGTAAAGTTTTTTGTAAGATATTAGCCTTTCAAAATACTAAAGTCACAATCCTATGCAGATTAATATGTAATATGTTTGGTAAAACTTAAGTAGATATTAATTTAATGAATTTCATTTTGCTTAAAAAAAGATCAAAACAGGCTATATTTCTAAATAAAAGTACTGAACAAACTATCCTTGTTTTTATTATTAAACACAATTTTTACAGGAAAAAAAGTTGGATTTACATTCAGAAAATAGTGTTCAGCACTCCATTCAGGGTGGATTTGATTTAAATCAAGTAGATTTAAATCACTAGTAAAAAGGTTTGATTTAAATCAACTCGATTTAAATCATAATTTTTAAAGAGCAACTGTCATCTTTGTCCCGCAGCAGCTCCTCCTCTGACCTGCTGTTGACTCACTGACAGTCCCAATATTAGAGAATATTCAGCTTTATGCTACATAACTAAGTTCCATTTCATGCTGAATAAACTAACTTATTAATGTATCTTAAGTAGTAAACTATATTTAGATAGGTTTTTACTCCAAAAACATTTTATTAAAATACATTTCATAAAAATAAAAATAAATCCGTTTTATTTTATTTTTTTAAATCCGATTTTTTTTATTTATTTATTTAAAATCAGATTATTATTATTTTTAAATCATCGATTTTTATCCACCCTGACTCCATTAGTACCGTATTTTTTAATAAAAGATAATATTTTACACATACACGTTAGTATTTAAATAGAATTGATGGGGAATTATGGGGAACTGTTTTCCTCTCAATACTGCTAGGCATCTGGTTTAAATAACAATAAAAAAATTAAGTTATGTGGAATGAAAATTCATCACAAGTTAATGAAGCTGGGTACAGATTTTCCATTGGTCTGGAGAAATGAGGCAGATCACCATGCTAAGCAAATGCATATCTGAATATATTACAAACAACACTGTGTTGATTAAAGAGGGAAAAGTGCTGCTACTTTTTCTCTACAACTATTGTCACACATTCTGTTGTACCAGTTGTGTACAATACCATTATATCCAAAATCTAATAAAAGAAGAAAAGCTATAAATCAGATTAACATCAATACCTAGGAAGTCTCCAGATTATAAAGTATATTACCTATAAGTATCTTGAGGACAATAAAGTGATTACAAGAACTCAACACTGATTTATCTATTGTAGAACAATTTTTGACAGGCAAACCTTGCCTCATGTTCTTTGATTAAGCAACTTCCTTAACAGATTGTGGAGATTCTTCACTTATAATCTTTGATTCCAGAAAAAAATCAGACAAAGTATACAAAGTTATTTAGATAAGCAATTATTGTTCAATTCAGGGTGGATGGTTAAAAGTTTAATGCTACATACCTGGCTTAAAAACTAAACTGAAAAAACACTCATTCCTTATCAGATTGGAAGAAGGCATTGAGTGGAGCGCTATAAAGTCAAACCCTAAACTCTCATTTCTTTAACTTTTAAATAAATTACTTGAATGAAGAGGTGGGGGATGTGTTTATTAAATTTGCACTTGACACAAAGTGCATAAGATAGTAAATAACTTAATAAAAAATAAAATGAAAACAACGTTGATAGATTAAAGAAAATTGGCAGAACAAAGCAATGAAATTTAACAGAAACAAATGTTAGAAGAATCAAAACATTGGTTATAAATCAGGGGCAAAATTACTTTGAAAGACATCTTAGAAGCTGATTACAAATTAAGCATGAAGAACTAAAAACTAGCATCAACGACTGAAAACTAGTTCCATGAAGAGAGATTGAAAGTCTTGGGCCTATGTAGCCTTGAGATGTTAAGTCACATATAGGTAACAAAACCAAGGAGCAAGATCCAACACAGGTATAAAAATATAAACTTGAAAACAATAAAAGTCCCAAGTAGCAGGTCAATTAAAACACTTCCTTTTAAAGCCCCCATATCCTGTCTGCCTGTCTCATACCAAAATAATTCCTTTACCTGCTTCTCACAGCCTGAAATATACCATAGTAATACTTAGTCATCTAAAATAATTTTGCATAGACAGTGGCCAATTTCTATTATTCCAGGTAGTGCATTGTTGACATTAAATGCAGAGCAATAGTGACTCCAATTATCCAGAGAAACAGCAAGGTTCTTCTTCCCTGAATATAGACAGAGGCAAGAAAACCATCTGCTGTGAAGTTTTCATTTTGACTCCTACCCAAAGATGGGAATAGGACTCCATAGTCAAAATTCTGATTCCAAGTCTATGAATTATGCCTACAAAAAAAATGAATGTTAATCCTGATAAATGCATGTAACAGGTGCCTCAACACATTATATAAATAAATATATATGCCTCCACATTAATAGGCTAGTGTGTGCTCTAGCACAGGGGTCCCCAAATTTTTGGACCTCAAGGACCACCAAGGTCAGAATTTTAAATCCTGCGGACCATCAAATTCATAATTTTAAATCCCACGGACCCTAATTCATAATTTTAAGTCCTGCAGACCAGTGGGGAAATCTAAAAATTTCCCCTGCCGGTTCTGTGGGCATGGCTTGGAGGGTCAGGTGGGCGTGGCTTCAGATGGGCATGGCTTGGTGGTCAGGTGACTGGGTGGGTGTTGCCAACTTGTAAAATGTGGTGAAACTCACTTAACAACGCTCTTGCTTAGCAACCAAAATTTTGGGCTCAATTGT
>JANHGD010001112.1:78042-97779 GCA_027560375.1 Imantodes cenchoa
CGTAAGTCCAGAGGCTTCAGTGAGGCCTGGGTGCCTGCACACGGGGGCAGTGCGGGGGTTGTGCACATGTGCAGGGGGAAGGGCATTGCATTATGGGTGTGGGCTTGTGTGCACATGCACCCTTTTGGCACACGAGCCAAAAAATGGTTCGCCATCACTGATTTATAGGATGCAGAGGCATGTTTTTAAATTTAAAGAAGTTGGACTGCTAGATGCATAACTAAAATTTTCTTTATTTTTAGATAATGTGCAAAATGGCCTCCATGGTTGGAAAGGACATCACAGAGAGACTCATTCTTCCTAGATTTTGTGAAATGTGCTGTGACTGTAGAATGTTTCATGTACGGAAGGTATGTTTTCTTCCTTTATAAATCTATGCTGCTTTATATTAAAAAAGTACTTCAGTATTAACTAAGAGCTAAACATTATGGCTCTCTGTTTGTAGCCTGCTTTAAGACAAACTGTTACGATTGAAATGCTGAAAGCTGATAATCACCATTTATACATCATACTGTACAAGCAGAACTATACTCGAGATGCCTCAGAGAAGAAAAAACTACCCGCATGGAAAAAATTTTTAAATGATTCTTATTGTTGTGGCCCGCCAGTGGCCAGCAGAGCTGGCAGCAGATTCAGACAGTGAGGAGGTTGAGGAAGAACATGGGCTAGTCCTGGAGTATGAGGAAGGCTCGGAGGAGGGCTCTGCGTGGGAGGCAGAGAGGGGGCCAAAGCCATCTGGCAGTTATCAGCTGCCTCTGCAGTCAGACATCAGTGAGGCAGAGGAACAGCTGGAACCTGTTCCCAGTGTTGACATGTGCAGGGCTGCCGAAAGACAAGAACAATTAAGGAAGCAGGGTCGATTTGGGAGTAAGGCCACACCTTGGAGATGATTGGCCCCTCCCATAGGAAATAAAAGAGGAGAGAATGGGACGTGGGCTTTTGCAGGCAGCAATTAGTTCCTTCGATCGTTGCAAGAGTGGAAAGTGCTGTTTGTGACTCTAATAGACTCTGTGCCAAGTTTTGTCTTGCCTGTGTTTGGAAACTAGTTCTCTGGCAGCGTTCCAAATGAGATAAGGTATGTGTTTATAAATTTTCTTCTGAAAGACTTTTTGACAAGCCTTGTGGACTGTGAATGAAAGGAATTCATAGTCGTGTAAATAAAAGAGGTTTTACCTGGACTAAGACTCTGCTTCATGATTTCTAAGGAAGCCTAGGTCAGAACACTTATATACAAGAGAGAGGCCCAAGATGATTTAAAGAACTATCACCCAATAAGCTTGCTTTCAGTCATCTACAAGGTTTTCACCAAGATAATAGAAAAAAGAATATTGAGAACATTAAATAATGCACAGCCAAAGGAGCAGGTATATAGGTTGGAAATCAGCGGAAGACACCTTTATCCTGCAGTGGATAGACAGTGGCTAAAATTGGTGATAAACTATTCATGTTAAGAATTTCAATTACATTCTAACCTAAAAAATATATAATGCATTTGTAAACCAAGTAAATTTAAAATAATGTTGCTATAAAGAATTATGTTATTTCTCATGGGAAATTTTAGGAGTTGATCCACATATAAAAAGAGCAAGCTAGGAAAGATCGTCATAGAGAACGGTGTCAAACTCACGGTGTCATGATGACATCACATGACATATCGTGACATTTTTCCCCTTTACAGAGCTTGGGTGGGCGTGGCCAGCACATAACGCATCCGGTCCGCAGGCTGCCAGTTTAATACCCCTGCCATAGAGAATAGTATTCTGTGGAGATTTATTCCCAGAATTTTAGTTTCAGAGAGCTGAAAAAAAATAGGTCATAAAAGTAACCTAATTTAGACAAATTTCTTATGCATAAATGATGCTTGATTTATTGACAAAAGCAAAACAATATCAGATGATTTAACTAAGTATGGTACTGGTAGTTGAAGGCAAAATATCTAATATTCAGTTTAATCTATAAGGAATATTATCCAGAATATGGTAGTTCGCAGAATGTGGAAAAAGATGTACTTTTAGATCATCCCATTGAGCATCTATGAATGGTAGATTGGAGTTCCTGAAGCACCAGAGAGAGAGAGAGAGAGAGAGAGAGAGAGAGAGGAATGAGAACTGCAGTGGATAATTTTTCATTAAATAAAATACTTGCTGCTAATTAAAAAGTACTATGTAGTAAAAGTACTAAATACTACTTAAAAAACAATTGAACTATGGTTCTGCTTTCGTGAATTATCTTTGAATCCCTAACTATTACTTTCCTTGGTTTATTCATTGCCAAATTTAATTAAAATACTTATTTTTGTCCAGGTGTGTGCAGCCAATTTTGGAGATATTTGTAGTGTAGTCGGACAGCAAGCCACTGAAGAAATGCTTGTGAGTTTCATATTTAAGTTCTACCTTTATTTAATTTTTAAATGCAAAATTGTACTGAATTTCAATATGGGCATTTAAATAATTTTATTGGAGCTTGAATAAAAATGGATAGGATAGAGTTTTTGATAATCATTTCTTCAGGAATACAGTCTGTTGTCAATAGATATTGCATTATTGCATTTCATACCTGGAACAAGAGTATTATGAGGTTTTTTTCATTTCTTGAAGGTTCAAATACATTTTTCGCATATTGCAAATAACACTAAATGTGATTTTATTGAATTATTTGATTATTTTTGTCTTTGAATGCATTCCTATAATCCCTGCTTTCACTGATTTGCTACTATAAAAAATATTTCCTTCTGAAATTATTGTAATTGTGAAAAGGTGGAATTATTCTGTTTTATGTTTCCAAATTGGCCATTGTTAAAGGCTGTAAAGTAGAATGGTTCCAGAAATAGTAAATAAAGCCTCAGTCCATACTTTTATAATCTTACCCAGGTCCTACATTAGAAAGTTTCTCTTAAATGTTTTGAAGTCCATAAGGAGTGGAAGAAGACCCAAATTAAATCATTTGTATTTGATATCATATTTTATATTTTCCAGTTACCTAGATTTTTCCAGCTTTGTTCAGATAATGTGTGGGGTGTGCGGAAGGCTTGTGCTGAATGCTTTATGGCTGTTTCATGTGCCACATCACAGGAAGTCCGTCGAACAAAATTGTCAACACTTTTTATTAACCTTATCAGTGACCCTTCACGATGGGCAAGTTCAATTATTAAATTTACCTTCTATTTCTTTAAATTCTCAATTTCTTTCTCTGTTCACTTATTCTGAGAACAAATCATATGATTGAAAGTACAGTTAACATGAGGAGGGGGATCATGTATAAAGAAAACTATTCAATCCTCTGTCCCCTACTCTTGAAACAAGTGGTTTGCACTATAGGCAGTGGGTATGTTTAATATATAAATTAGGAGGAGGGTTTGGAGAATATCTCTTTGCTTATTTCCACTGTGCGATTTGAGAAGTTTTCTCAGAATTAAAGGCCTTTGGAATAGTTTGAAAAAAAAATGTTGCTAGGAGTTATGTACAAAAATGGGGGAATCATAACGTTTTCCTCCTTCTGGAAACTTAACTGAATCCTGGTGCAAATTCAAAGAAACATCTATCCACAGATCTCCCATCTGAATGTAACCTATTGATTATAGCTGTCCAATAGATCATTATGATTGTGAAGGCTGGGAATATATTTAATACAGGGTGAGATTTTTCCAATTCTGACACTACTACAGATAGTCCTCAGCTTATGTCCATTTGTTCAGTGACTGTTCATATTTATGTCACTACTGAAAAAATGGGATGTATGACCGGTTGTTGAAATTCTACCATTGGAACCTGACCACCACCATGCAGTACCACCATGATCACATGATTGCCATTTGCAATCTTCTGCAAGTTTTCCTCCCAGCTTCCCGCAAGCAAAGTCAATGGAGAAGCTGGCAGGGAAAGTTGCAAATCATTTTAGTAAGCTGCTCCTGTCGGTTTTCCTCCCGCCTACAACATCCCTGCCTGATTCTGTATATATGATATCTGAGATTACTAGTGATACCATCCATGCTTTCATTTTACAGTAAAAATCTTTAAAACTCTAAAATAACTGGATTTCTAGTAGTTTACTTTTACTGCTTTTTAGTACTAATCACCACAGAGCTTAAAAGCTGTTATTATCCTTCATGAAATAAAATTTGATCCATAAAAAACCTTATCAAAATAAATGTAATCAAAGACTTTTTCAAATAGCTCAAGTAGCATATTGCCATACCTGATTCCCAGATGCAAAAATTTCCTACTACATACTTTTGCGAGCGTATCACCTCCCTAATCATGTCCAATAAAATAGCTATAGTTTTCTCTGGAATATGTTCTTCCAGGTTCGCCAAGCTGCCTTTCAATCCCTGGGGCCTTTTATATCAACATTTGCAAATCCATCCAGCAGTGGTCAATTTTTTAGAGAAGAAGAATGTAAGAACCCTCAAAGTCAGAATTTTATAGAAGAACACAGGTATGGATAATAAAATTCAATGAAAATAATGCTGCAATAAAATGTTCACACATTTTCATATTTGTTCATTTTTCTTTAGAAGTGAATCTCTCACATTCTGAAAGATTATGATAAAACATGTTCCAATTTTTCCTAATATTTTGAAAGATGATTGATTCTTTGTGCCAAATTTCTGTTTGTTGTAGAAAATCTTTAATGGTTTTGAAGCTTCCATCTGTGAATGAGTCAGTGAGCTTATGTGTTGTTATACAAATCAGAGTGAGTAATTTTTGAGGGAACTATGCCAGAAGTTGAGATCAGTTTCCTGTGTACTACAGTTTGTCTACTGTTCTTTATACTTTGGTCTGGTTTTTATCCCCTTTTTGTTTGTTTGTTTTTATTATTCCTGTTCAGGCATCCTACAAATCCTCATTTCCTTTTCCCCTTACAAGTTGCTGTTTGACCAATTGTATTCTAGCTAAATTTGTGTGTGTGTATTAGCAATAGTACTTAGACTTATATACGGCTTTACGGTGCTTAACAACCGTCTCTAAGCGCTTTACAGAGTCAGCATATTGCCCCCATCTCAGAAGGATGGAAGGCTGAGTCAACTTTGAGCCTGGTGAGATTTGAACTGCCAAATTGCAGGCAGCCAGCAGTCAGCAGAAATAGCTTGCAGTACTACACTCTAACCACTGCGCCACTGCGTGGCTCTTATGCTAGATGAGCTAATATTGACATCTATTTTCATCCAGCAGTGAAAACAATAAGGATTCAGAAGATGTATCCACACATGATGTACAAAGCCAGACAGAGTTGTCTTTAGACACTGAGGAATGCAATTTTGAAGCCACCCCTGAAAATGACAAAGCAGAAAGTAACTTGGTTCATTTCCAGGATGAGGCATTGCTACATAGTACTTTGACTGTAGAACCATGCAAAGAACCTTCAGATGAAAATGAACCCAGTTTTGATCATTGTACGTTAGCAGTGCTACCAGAGCCTGCATTGCATTCACAGGGAAACTCACTTGTGGAGCAAGAACTGTATAATTCATTCCATTTCTGGAGGACTCCACTTCCTAAAATAGATATTGATTTAGAGCTTCAGGAAAATGCAGAAAAGGATGATTTAGCAAATCAGAAAGGACAACAGGAGGTTATGGCAAGTGTATCTTCAAACATAATGGCTACAAGAAAGGAGTTGGAAGAAATGATAGAAAATTTGGAGCCTCATATAGATGATCCAGATGTTAAAGGTAATAACATATTGTATTGTTTTGTATACATTGAGCTTTGAATTAGATTTTTATAATGTTTATTAAAGTTTACAAATAGAAAGATAAAAAACTAAAACCAGGAATATAACAATAAAATAAAAGTGCGAAGAAAAAAAAAAGGAAAATGGATATACAAGAAATAACTGATTTTCCTGCTTTTATTACTTAAAAAAAAACCTCATAAATAAAAATATTTAAATGATTAAAGTTTTAGGATTATAATAGGAAACATCTGAAATATGTTATTTAATGCATAATTATTATCTTTGGTAACTATTTCATAAAAGTTTAAAATAATGCTATAGTTGTGTCAGAATCTACCAACTTTCTCTGTGGAGCAGTAGCAAGGAAGCAGAGAAAAAGGAAGTAAACACAGTTTGGGAAAGCAGGAAATTGCTAATTTGAGAAAAGCCCAGGAAGGATGTTGAACTACAATATTTTAGCAATATGAGGAAAAAAAGACATGACAGACAAAACTCTATATAGTAATAAAATTAATGAAATGAAGTAATAAAAGAGCTGGTTAGAGAGACTTAGTACAATAGGAAAAATAGGTTCAACAAATGGTCTGTTGGCCTGTCTTACATTATCTCTTGTGTTTGTTTTCGTAAGGGTCCAAAAGTTTCCATTATTATTTAGTTTTACTAATTGTCCAAATTGCTTTTCTTTTACCTTGTTCCAATACTTAAATTGCCTATGCTGTTGTGAAGCTAGCATGATTTTACCAATATTGCCCACGTTTTATATGGCAGGAATACAAAGAAATGGTAGCTACAGAACATGTGAGCACAAAATAGGTCCCATAAGGGTAAAATAGAGACCTATCCAAAGGCAGTTGCTGGATCAATACTGTCATTCAGGAAGCAACAGTTTAGTCAAACCTGAAAACTGAAGATTGGATTAGTGCAAGATGAACTAGGAGAAAACTTGATAATGCTGATCAGAAGCCGAAATCAGTATAACTAATAAAGTTATGAGTTACAAAGTTAGTCCAAACGTTAAACATGAGAATAAAGTTACAAATCTAGAAATAATAAAAATAAATTCTCCCATTTGATATGAATGTGCCTTTAAAATATAATGGTAGAATAATAAAATCCTTTTATTTTTAAAGTAGCATGGAAATTGTTCTTTCAGTGTAGTTTATATTAAAAGGCTAGTTTTTTGCAGAGTATTGAGCAAATAACTGTTATAATGTGCAGTGATTAAATGAGAGATCGCCAAAGTAGAAGTAATGCTTATATTTTCTCCCATAAAAAGGCAAGTTTTAGCAAATCTCCTCTGCTTTCTATTTCTCTTATTCTGTGGAGTATAATAATATTTCTGACTACCTGAAGGTTCCTTTTATAAAATTGATAAAGTAATATTTAAACGTCCAATGTTTTCTTAACTGTTCGTATTGTTTATTTGTGGGGAATAATATATATTTAACTGTTCAGATTGCATAACTTATTCCATTGCTGAACAAAGTCCAGGAAAAATAGCAATTAATTTCTTTTTTGTTCACATAATTTTTATTAAAGAAAGTATACAAATTTTGAAAGAAAAGTAAGGAAAGGAAAGTAATAAGAGAAAAAAGTACAAAGAAAAATAGGGGAGGGAGGGAAGGAAAGAAGGAATGAAGGAAAAAGCATAGTTATAAAAAATCATCTGGTCTTCTTGATAATGGTTACAACTACATTTATATTTTCCCACCTCTGTCTAAGGTTTCCTTCTTTCCTTAGTCTAGCCTTTAAACAGCGATTAATTCCTAATGCCTGAGAAATTCTAGCTGTATATTGAACAGCTAGAATTCTTTCTTTTCAAAAGAAATCAAAAACTAGCCTGAGACCATCAGTTAGGTGACCTTTTTCTCGGTAGGTAAATAACCAGAATTAACAGCTTTCATCTGTAGTGAATTTAACAACTACTAGAATAGAATAGAATTCTTTATTGGCCAAGTGTGATTGGACACAGGAGGAATTTGCCTTGGTGCATATGCTCTCAGTGTACATAAAAGAAAAGATACATTTGTCAAGAATTATAACTAGTACAATTAAATTAGGCTCTGAAAACCTCTTAGTGCCCTTCTTTGTTTTGTATTTTCAAAAAAATATTGAGGATCTGCTCATTGGTTCTTAACAATTTTCAAACTTGGTTCTTGACTAAATACACTGATTGAAAATTTGGTTGCATTTATGAATTTTTTGGTGTATGAAGTAACTTGGTTTCACAGAGGTCAGAGAAAACTCTGGAGAGAATGCCTAATTTGGTCACAAAGATATGAATGAATCTGCCCAAAGTTACCAATGGAGATCTCTGCCCATGCCCTACCTGTATCTTCAGAATGTATGTGGGAAGTGATGCTGAATTACTAATCTGTGTGTATTATTGCTGTGCAGAGACCTTTTGTGTTATATCATAGTATTTCTTCTTTCTGCCCAGCCCAAGTGGAGGTACTCTCCGCTGCTCTCCGAGCTTCCAATCTAGATCCTCAAGAGGAGCCTGCAGCAAGGATGGGCAAGTTTTCAAACTGTCAAAACGAAGCGTGCATCAAAGACCAACTAAGCTGTACATTCATCCAGGATAACACAGTGCCTTTAATCAATGATGCTGTTGAGGTAAAGAATTTATGAATTTCTAAATTAGTATAGCACATTCTATATAGTGATCCTGTGCTGTGTAAATATGCCTAGGGTGTTGCTGTACACAGTCTTTCTAAAAAAATGTTGTTCTTTTTTCCCCACATCTTCAGGACATTGTAGAATCAACTCTTCGTTATATTCACAGTGACTCAGACTTGAACACTAATAGTTGTTTCAGCCCTGAAGAAGAAAAAAAATCTAAAATTCAGGTATATTTTAAATGTTTCTCTCAGGTTCATAGATAAGTTATACCTTCATAGAAGCTAAATCTACATATCACTCATCTCTAGTCTATAACTAGATTACCCTTAACCTGTTGGGTCATTAGAGATATTTTCTTACCTAAAAAGAAAAATGAATGTCTAAGGGTAAAAAAAGCACAAGGAATAGGACAACTTCTGTTTCTCTAGTGCAATGATGGCTAACCTTTTTTTCCTCGGTTGCTGAAAGCATGTACACGTATGCAACAGCGCACGTGCCCACACCCATAATACAATGCCCTCCCTGCACTGTACTGCCCCGCCCCCCTATGTCCCGTTTGGGGCCTAGCAGGCCTCCCTGAAACTTCCTGAGACTGGAAATAGCTCCGGATGCTTTTCTGGAGCCTGGGAAGGGCGAAAACGACTTTCCCTGGCGCTCCGGACGCCCTCCCAGAGCCTCTGCGCAAGCCCTGTACTTACCTGGCATCCAAAACGGGCCTCATGAACACTCCTGGAAGGGGAGGGGTAGTGTGGGTGGGGCCAGCAGAATGGGAGCAGCATGCATGTAGCCTTTTTTCATCTTTTTGCCTCAAATGCTGTATCTTTGTTCATTTCTAAATTGCTGCTTTTTAATTTTGGGACAACAGTGTGAAGTAGATATTAACAAATTTGGGGAAGAGTTTCAACTTATACATATAATTTTTTAATCGGTGTTTTTTATAATTAGACATATGGCATTCTCATTGAATATAATCCTAAATATTCACAGTTTTAACATAAAGTCAGAAATCAGGTGTTTAAATTTGTGGAACTTCAGATAGAAGGTTGGAGAGAAATCATTAAAGGTATGAGAACTTTCCCCCAGCTCTTTAATCCAAACAAATCATCTTGGACCGGATATTTAGTCCTGTTGGATTTGTCTACTCATAATTTCATTTGCGTATGCAGCCATAAATGTCTGACATGTGTTGCACCATTCAAGATACAGCCATGCATTCTCCTTTCCCTGTTTTGCAGAGGGGCTTACCTCTTTCAGGTGACTTCTAAATTCTGTTTTTCTGTTTTAGGACGTTGTACCTCAAGCCTTGCTAGACCAGTATTTATCCATGACTGATCCCTCGCGAGCTCAGACTGTTGATACCGAGATTGCCAAACACTGTGCCTATAGCCTTCCAGGGGTGGCCCTTACCCTAGGTAGACAGAACTGGCATTGCCTGAAAGACACCTATGAGACTCTGGCTTCTGATATGCAGGTAATGGAAAATCCACATTGTACTTTGATGGTATAGAAATTTGTTATGCTACCTCAAGATTAATTTGTCTCATCGAAGTAATAAAAAAAAAGTTGGTTTATTTCTTGTGCTTCTTGGATTTTTTCATGAGAAAAATGTTTTAGGAAAAGTGAGAAAGTTAATTTGTAGATTATATCTCCCTGTTTAGATAGTCAAATAACTAATGGAATTTTATTTCACTCTACAATATAGTTATACTGCAATTTGTTTGCTTGTTAAGATGTAATTTCTATAAAATATCATTTTTCCTGCTTAATTGTTGTTTAAGAAATAAATATGGTTATCTAATAAAAGGGGGCGAAGTAAGAATTAGAAAAATATTTTACTTCCTGCTCAGTAATTGTTACAAAACTGCTCTAATATTTCTAAAAGATCAGACATTATTAGCAAAAGAGGAATTGTTTTACTGCAAAATTGCAGGCAAAAAGAGAGGGAGAGAGAGAGATTTTGCAACCAGTCCTGTATTTTGCTTTCACGTATAAGGAGGCTAAGTTACATATCAGGCATCTAATTTGTTAAAAAAGAAGGCTTCTGGTATAAAAATGCTTTGTTTAATGTTGCTGGGTTGCCAAGAATGCAAACTATTTTTTAAAGAAATCAGCAGA
The DNA here is from genome assembly GCA_027560375.1 of Imantodes cenchoa. Lineage (NCBI taxonomy): Eukaryota > Metazoa > Chordata > Lepidosauria > Squamata > Dipsadidae > Imantodes > Imantodes cenchoa. Next base: position 88,456 of record JANHGD010001112.1, read on the forward strand.
AAGACAAATGAGCATAATTTGTTTTCTCCTGAAAATGTTTCTTCTATTTGCCATTGTTGTTTTTTCTAACTTTCTTCAGATAAAATTCAAATGTATCTTCCCTTGTTTTGCTTTAATATTGTACTTGCAATGAAATGAACTGGAGTCATTTTGTATAATTGATAATTGCTTTGGTCCTTTCAGTGGAAAGTTCGACGAACGTTAGCTTTCTCCATACATGAACTTGCAGTCATTCTTGGAGATCAGCTCACTGCAGGTGATCTGGTTCCAGTCTTTAATGGCTTCTTAAAAGATCTCGATGAAGTTAGGATTGGTGTGCTTAAGCACCTACATGATTTTTTGAAGGTACATTCTTCTTTTATATATATTCAAAAATAAATTGGTATTTTTCCTCCTTTCCTGTATTGTTCTGTGTTTTAACTTGTCAAATTTATTTATGAAATTATTATATTTGTAATTTAATTTCTGATGTAATTTTATATTGCATATTGCTGTCTTACAACAATTTCAAAAGTACCTTTTAAGACAACTTCACTTTTTATACAGTGATTTTACTCAGATTCTCTTAGCAATTATTATTTTCTATGTGATTCTATGTGTTTCATGATTATTTATTCCAGCTTCTTCATCCTGATAAGAGGCGGGAGTATCTTTATCAACTTCAGGAATTCTTGGTCACAGACAATAGCAGGAACTGGCGTTTTCGAGCAGAGCTTGCTGAGTAAGTTTTTGTGATAATTAAATATGTCAGCAACATATGTAAGGGCATGTTGCTGGCTTGTTAACATGTGAACCAAGATCAGTCTTGTTTTTCTCTTAATAATCGCTATTCTAAGCCAAAATGCAAACCAGGGAACTCCTGTTGGAAATGGCTTCGGTTTGATTGGATGTTTCTTCTTAACTCATCCAATGTGTTGCTTAGACCACCCCTCTGCTTTTGTTGCAGACCATCCAGGAGGATTTTGTTTATAGCAATAGCATCTTGGCAATAAACATAATCAAGATCCTTGCAAGGACTGAAGCCAGAAGGAAATGAATTGAAAAGTCTTATTGCATAATTTCCATTGCTTGGAAATAGATCTTAGTTTGTTGCAGTTTATTTGTTGTATTTATTTATTTGTTGTATTTATAGGCCGCCCAACTCCCGAAGGACTCTGAGCGGCTTCCAATAGTGGGGAAAAAAAATACAGAGAAATACAACAATCTAATTAAAAAATATCAATAACAATCATTAAAACATTAATCCAATTCATGCATTCAATCCATTCATAAACACAAGGGGGGGAGAGACTTAATATCTTGTCATCTCCCACTCTCCCAAGCCTGCTGGCAAAGCCAGGTTTTGACAGCTTTGCGGAAGGCAAGGCGGGTGGGAGCAGTGCGAATATCCGGCGGAAGCTGGTCCCATAGTGTCGGGGCCACCACATAGAAGGCTCTTCCCCGAGATCCCGCCAGCTTATTAATATTATCCCTACCCTATTAATGTTTTGTATTTTCAAGCAAAGTATTTAGGAAAATTCACAATAAGAACAAAATTGGAGAATGCTTTTTAATCTGATTATTAAAATAGCATAACTATACTGTTTCAAAAGGAACAGTTAAAATGTTTAGAAAATAGAAAAACAAGCTTCTTAATTTTTCTCTTACCAGATGATAAATTAATAGCTATGGCATGACTCATCCATGGTTACTCATAAGTAGGCTCTTATGGGTTCAGAAGAGTTTATTCTCAATAGAGTTTTAATTCAGAGAAGTTTACTACTAAACTAATATACTTGGTATTATAGTGCACAAGTGTTAGTTCGAAGATACTCAACAAAACTTTCCTTGCTAAGTCTGGAACAAGCTACAAAGGTACTAGGTGACCTGTAGATGTTAAAGAATGCTCCAGAATCAGCAGTGTCAATAAATCATATGGTTCCTGCTATTTTATGGTTTCCTTCAGAAAGGTTATATTAGGTCAGATCAGGACTTAGTTCTATGCTGGGAGAGACCACTGTTCTTTGTGATACATCATCATTTTCAGTGAGTGTCAGAAATTATGGTGCAAAATGTTAGCATGGAAAATATGAAGAACAGCCATTTAATGTTAACATGTCCTATGAATGATGGGTCCTCTGTGACTTGATCAGCAATAAATCCAACTATTTTTGAGACAGTAAATACATTTGATGTTTTCGGACCATGTCATGAGTGCTGAACAAAATGACTGGAAATGCCATTCACAGACTGGCTTCTAAGGCTGGTCATAAAACCAGCCGTGGCTAGTCATAAAACACCAATTTACCACCAAGCAAGCAAGGTTGTTGCAACACTCCTTTCTATTCTACCCAGGATACTGCTTTATGTATTCCCGTGACTTCATCTTTTGGTGGGGAAGGGAACATTTACAAACAAAACATTTGGCTAAAACTACTTTTTATTTTCTCAGCATGCCTGTAAGCCTGATGTAGAATCCAAAGGCATCTTGAAAAATGAAAATTATTCTGAAAGCTAATGTCCTGCTTGGTAGCAAGCCAGCTTTTTTTATTTTTCTAGAAACATCTCTTATTACATTGTCAGGCTGCCAGCCATTGGCCTTGTTTAAGCTAATAAATGCCCTTTTAGGGAAACCTGCACAAATAAATCTCCCATCTGGCCAGTTTGACACTATTGCTCACAACTTTGTCAACAGAATTGCTCAGCTTCACTTCAGTCTGAACTCTACATGGGAGGTGCTTGAAGCAATGACTGGCATAACATCCTGCAATGGTCTGGTCTATACATTCTGTAGATTCTGTTGAATATGTTCTCCATCATGTACTGACTGGATCTGTGCCCACTTAGATGTTTTGGGGGACAGGTGGGAAAGTAACAGTTTGCACTTGTGGCAAACCTGCTTTGCCTACCACTAAATTTCCAAAAGCAATTGAAAGTGCCTATCAGATTCTATATGGCTTGATACAAGACAATTTAAGGATTGGCAACTAGAATTAACTCATTCTGTGTTTTCAAGTAGAGGAAACCATTAGCATTCCCATAAAATAAAGAATTGAAACCAAGCAAGAATATTCTTCTGTGATGGCTCTGATATTATGGAACAGCATATTAGTATAGGTAATAATAGTAACGCAGGAGTAGGAAAAGCTGTAGTAGATTCTTATAGAAACTCAGCATATATCTTTAGGCATATTGCTGCCCCCATGCACTGTATTTGGGAAATCATGCCATCATTCTCTGGTTTTATCTCCCTAGAGAACAATCAACTCCAGAGATTAACAATCAGCACTCTACAATTGTTGCCCCAATAATTAGATTTCAGAGAGAGCCCCTGTAACAACCTTATTTCAATACTCAGGATAAATGATAAACTCCATAGGGGTTTGAATAATAGTGATCTTCAAAGATTAGTTATATTTTAAGACAGTTGCAAATAATTAATAAATTAGCATATGGCCAACTCATTAACTTTCATTAATTGTAATAAAATTATTATTGTGATTTTTGAAAATAATTATGACCTCTTGCTTTGTTTTTTCTATTCCTGTAGGCAGCTGATTTTGCTTCTTGATCTGTATAGTCCGAGAGACATATATGATTATCTGCGACCTATTGCCCTCAACCTTTGTGCAGACAAGGTGTCTTCTGTTCGATGGATTTCCTACAAGCTGGTATAAGTTAAAAAGCAGTCCTTGAACACTACAGTTTAATACACCAACTATTTTAGCGATTGATTTACGTAATGGACCATGTTTTCTAGGTTAGTGAAATGGTAAAGAAGCTGTACAATGCTCCAACACCAACATTTATGATTGATCTTATGAACGAACTGATTGAAAGATTCTGCAGATGTCCAAAGTGGTCTGGTCGACAAGCATTTGTCTTTATTTGCCAGGTAAGAATTATTCTTTTACCTCTTCATAATCGCTATTGTGTGTGGCTCCTCCATTTTTAGTACTAAATTATTTTGCATTTTAAAATGCAATGTATGAAAACGTCCACAAAAGGAATAAGGTACAAGCTGCTAACTGTATCATTCTTCTTTCTTTGCTCCTTAAAAGGAAAAAAATTCCCAGTAGCTTGCTGTGGATTAGTGTAAATGTTGATCATTTATTCAATCTAATTTAATTAGTTATTAATCCAATTATTTAATAATTAATTTAATTACATCAATTTAATTACCAAAGTTTAGCATAATTTATTTAGCAGATTATATGATCACAGGCATTTGTGGCCTATTCCAAATACGCAGTTAAACAAGCCAGGATTTAGTGTAAGTATTATATATTTCATTATCCAAAAGAAGAATTCTTTTTAACTAATTGTCTGATTGAATTTATGACGAGGAGAAAGAAGAGGCTGAATAGAAGAACATCAAAGCAAGAAAGAAAAGAAAAAAAGCCCAAATCTGACATAGATTCTTGTTCCATGCTAGTTTAAGCCTTTATTGCTCACTTCACTGTCCACCATCAAACATTGGTTTAATGAAGCAGGTGTTTTTAGATATCATTCTTTTTCAGACTATTATAGAAGACGACTGCCTGCCAATGGATCACTTTGCTGAGTATCTACTTCCCCATTTGCTACACTTGGCCTCAGACCGAGTTCCAAATGTTAGAGTCCTGCTTGCAAAGACCTTAAGACAAACACTTCTAGAAAAAGGTTGGTGGTACTAAACTTATCAAATTGCCTTGCTGTCTTTCCTGTTATCTTGAAAGTAATTTCCTATGTGCTTATTATTTAGAAGGGAATGACAAGGACCACTGAGTAATCCTTTGTTTTAAATTGGATTGTACTTTGAACTAAATTAGAATGTGGAGAGTATTTTAGCCAAAATTTAGGGGGCTATAAAGTTTTCTAAGAGTCAGGTTTGAACAAAGGAGATAATGGAGATACTGGTATAGGTAGGTACAAAGTACTGAGGAAGTACAGAATTTGCCTCTCCTAATTTTAACCAGTTGTCTCCAGGTGATATTTAATTAAAACAGTTCATGATCTAGCTGTTTGAAGTCTCAGCTATAAAAACTCTTCCTATAATACATGGGTAGGACCCAAGAGAATTCCAATAATTCTTGGAGTGGCTTAAATCTTTTTCTTTTAAGTCTCCCCACAACATACCCCAAATGGGTGAAAAGATTTACCTCAGTTCTTTATGATGTTACAGGTAGTCCTCAATTTTTGACCATAATGGAGCCTGGAATTACAGTCATAAGTCATGCTGGTCATTTAGTGAGTCGTCATACGGCTGTGCCCACTTTTACTACTTTTTTTGCAGTGTTCAGTAAGCGAACGCAGCAGCCATTAGGCGAACGCTGTAGTCATTAAGTAAATTTGGATGTCATTAAGCAAATTATTCACGATGGGCTTCTTTTTCTTTTTTGTCAGAAACCAAAAGTAAACATTGGTTTTTGGCAAAAAAAAGATTATAAATCATAGTGTCCTGATCTTGGAATGCTGCAAATGGCCATAAATGCTGGCCGGTTACCAAACATCCAAAGTATGATCAGTCATCAGAATTTTGGATATGGGTGTGTAAGTAGCCTGGGGGAGGTCTGCCGTAACTTTGAATGGTTGCTAAGTGATGGTGTAAGTTGAGGACTATCTCTACCATATTTGTGCCACACCGTCAGCCATCCTATAAGTAAACCACTCTGGAAACAACGAGATGAGCTAATTCTACTTTATTGTAAGGTTACATTAACAGAATTTTGCAAATCTAAACGTATAGCTCTCCTGCTGTTCTTTTTAAGTGCCTGATCAGTTAGAGTGGGTACTTCCTAAGTTTCTTCCTTTCACTATTAAGCCACTGGAGACTCCTCCCTTTTTCTGTTTCCTAGGCAGCATATTTTCCCCTCTTCCCTTAAGGCCATTCTCACACACCGTTATACATATCCAGTTTAGCTTACAAAACAAAACAAAATAAAAAGAGCAGCTCCTAATATCAAAATAGTTGTCCATTCCTGCTTTAGTGACTAAATTGATTGCGATTCCCTTATAGTTGAAGATACTTGGCATGTGCTCATGAACAAATCTGCAATCCTGAACACATGTATAGGGAGTAAGTCCACTGGACAGGATTGGAATATATTGGATAAGATTACATTTTTACTTTTATTCTTTCTAAACTGTATATATTACAGTGAAAGAAAGACCTCTTACTTTCAAAAATATTCTCCTTTTTATATAGTCTGAGAAATAAGAGGCATCTAATAAATGATTATTGAAAAGATTAGTAACCGGCCCGGGGGGAGGGGGGGGGAATAGAAGACAGACTGAATATAGAAAAGAATGGGAAGAATATTTATGAGATTAAGAATGTGAATAAAAAAAGAGTTGGAAAGAAAATACTGCACGATAAAAAGATTTTATTGGACAAACTGATAGCTTAGAAAAGACCCAGGAAGGTAATAGAATAAGGAAGAGACAGAAGCATAATTTGTGAGAAAGGACTTGTAAGCATGGAAGGGACAGTGGGAGGTGGAGGAGGAAAAAAACCCAAGGTCAAGAATTCATCCTGAATTCTGCAGGTTGAAAAGGACACATGAGGTAGAATTTATAATTTTTAATTAAAAATGCAAAGTAGGTTAGGTTTAGCCTTAGACTAAGGAACTGGTCCAGAAGCCAGAATGAAATTACTGATTGCAGAAGTAGATTATTATTTAGAAGTAGATTACATTATTTATTTTCTGGATTTGAAGTAAAGGAGAATATGAACACTAAATGAGGGAAAAAGAAAACAATTTCTTGGCTCCTGTGGACTTTAACTTACATTTCATTTCTACAATATCCTGATTTTGATGACCAATACTTGCTATTTCCTGCATGCTGATTGGAGCATGACTAATAATAATTCATTCCCTTCCCATTCCCTTTGTCCCCCCCCCCTTACAGAATACTTTCTGATGTGTGTTAATTCCCATCAAGAGGCTGTAGAACAGACAATCGTGGCCCTCCAGATGGATAATGACAATGATGTCAAGTACTTTGCAAGCATCCACCCAGCCAGTACCAAAATTTCTGATGATGCTATGAGCACAGCCTCTTCAACTTACTAAAAGTAGTTCCTGAATGTTGGTATAATTTTAATAAAAGAGAACAAACATTACAAAATTGTAGGCAATCGTCAAGTGCTCCTAACATGGATTACTGAAACCTCTTTTTTCCACGGAGGAGTGAATATCTTGCCAGACTTAACTTCAGTTGGATGTTATCTAAATCTGAGATCAAGAATTTTGGAGTCAAGGAAAACCCCTTATGTGTTGAATCTTGACTCTAGAAAAACTTTGCTCAGAGGATTGTATTTGTCACCAGAGCCTTAAATCTTCTGTCTTCCTGAATATGTGAAACTTGAATTGTCTGAGCATTTTCAGTGTAGAAAGGGAGTGATTTCCAGAGACTGTCATTTGTTTTCTGTCAAAGAGTTACCTTAGCAAACTCTCTTTCTTAAGAACCAATAGCTGGCGGATTTATACCGAGAAGCAAAGAAGCTGTCTCCAGTATTAGCTATTAAAGTTTTTAATCTTTTGAAAAGACTTAAATTTGTGTGCAGCTGGGCACCTCCTTAAGTGTGAATAGTTTTGATGTGTGTAAATGAGGGAAAAGTAGAAGTTTGGTGTTTTGTTTTTCTCACCTTAAGGATTCAGTGCCAACATTAAACCACAATCTGATTTTAACCCTTAAAACACAGCATATTGCTGTGTCTGTGAGCAGAAATCTATGCTGAGTACCTGTGTCCTGATATTTGATTTTTTTATCATGCTGGTCATGACCTGAAGGAAATCTAATAGCACACGTACTTCAAGTCAGGTATTTTAAACTTGATCATGATCGGTTCTGAGGTGCAACTTTTTCTTCATATACTGTACATATCTTGGACCACTCGTGGGAGTGCTGCAGTCTTTAATCATGCTATTTCAAACTGTTGTGATAACATGTTCTTTCCTTCTCAGAATAAAAAAATTATTAATAAGAATGAACTTTCCTTTTCTTAATGCCATGTAATCCCTTGAAACTATGAACTGTTTTTTATAAAAACGTTTCCCTGTTCCGGTGTTCAAATGTGCCTAAAAATACAGGTTTAAATTAGCATGATTATGTCAGTGTGTTTTGATTCCCATGTTTTCCTAAAAAATTGTTGAACATCCTGATTCCATTTGGGAAAACATCTGTACAATTAGTACTTGTGTTTATACTTTCATAGCCTCAAATGAAGGTATTTTAGGGAGGAAACAATCTGACTCAGCCTGTTCGTATACAAGTCTTTTCAACCCTGATTATATGCAAGTGTCTGTTTTTAGGATTGTAGTAGATTTATGAATTCCAAAGTGTTTAAGAATCCTGGTGGTACAATGATTAGAATGCAGTATTACAGGCTAACTCTGCCCATAGTCTGGAGTTCAATCTGATGGAGCTCGTGGTTTACTCAGCCTTCCATCCTTCCAAGGTCGGCAAAATGGGGACCCAGATTATTGGGGGCAATATGCTGACATTGTAAACTGCCCAGAGTATGCTGTAAAGCAAAATGAGATGGTATATAAGTCTAAGTGCTATTGCTACTGCTGTGTGAATGCCTCAGTAGTTTATAATACTGGTAAGACACTGGGATGGGAATTCATAAAAATACCTTCCTGTGAATCCTTAGGGCTTTGATTAAGCACATTTTATTTATTTATTTATTTATTTATTTATTTATTTATTTATTTATGAATTTATATACATGGATGTGCATGTGCACACAAACTGTTCAATTAAAGATTTCAAACCAGATCAGCTACCCAGTCCTTTAACAGGATATCCAACGTTTGAAATATGCTAGGAATGGCCAATATTCATGGTAACTGCCCTCCTAAGAAAACTGTAGGCTAGTTGAATATATCGCTTATTCATGCATCATATACAAATGCTCTACTATAACATTCATATCACAATTTTGTTAATAGGCATTTGTTCTCATTTCTGGGAAAATATTTGTTCTTATCAACGTATTACATGTTAGATATAAACATTAGGGTTTTGCATGCCTGTTTTTTAGTTAATGGCATAATAGACTTTTCACTCAATATACTACATACAGTAGGGTAGGTCTTCATATCAATTCTGCAAGAAAGCTGAGCAACGACTAGGGGAAAATGGCTTTTGGGGAATTCTCACTTGTTCTTGATAAAATCACCTCTCCAAAATGCTTTGAAGGGGCATTCACTGGGGAAGCCACATTCTCAGTGGATGCTCAGGTGAGTTGGGGTGTGGGGGAGCTGTCTACTTTCCCTACTGCAGTGTTTCTCAACCGTGGCAGTTTGAAGATGTGTGGACTTCAACTCCCAGAATTCCCCAGCCAGCGTTGCTGGC